>JALPQI010025838.1:0-14028 GCA_025490895.1 Thaumatotibia leucotreta | reverse complement strand
GATTTACAAACGAGATCCGACACGAAAGTAAGAAAAAAGTTTTCTGATTTATTATTAAACAACATAAAATGAAAATAAACAATATAAGGACTTAACTTAACTACCTATAAATAAAAAAATGGCCTAAATCGCCGTCAGTGGGCAAGGTACCCAGAAGGCTGGCAGCATTCCCCCGTTGTATAGCTATACTTAAACGCTGTGCAAGGTACTGGCCAGCCCTCTGGTCGCCTGAGGTCTCTCTTAGGCGAGCCGCTAGATCTTTAAAAAGTCCATGTGCACTTGGTCCCCATGGCCCCAAGGTCTCCACACCAAACGCCGCAAATATGTAGCTGGTTCCTAAAGCAGCATATTTGCGGCGCTTGAGACTTTCGGCTAATGATGCCGCGGCGCCAGCAGCAACGCCGGTGACCGAAACATGGGACGGCGCCAGAGTGTCAACGCAGGTGGCGTCCCAAACTAGCGGCCGGCCCATGCTCCAGGGCACCAGCGTCATTCCGTCAGGCCTCTTGCCGTCGTCCCTGGCTAGACCGTTGGGCTCTAGGACGGCCGGTATTTTCGCGCTAACAAGGGCGCGACGGATAACATAATGTTTATAAAGATTAGATACATCGTCCAATGCGATATTTTAATCTGTATTTATTTCTTATTAAATGATAGATCGATTTTAATGTTTTCTTAATATTCCGGCCTTATCAAATAATCTATGGATAATAATTTATCGACGTAGCCTCCTCTCTAGTGCCGCATCATATGGTAGCGCTTTAGCCAATCACAGCGTGGCAAAGGGCCCGACCTCGGAGACACCGAGACTCATTACAATTTCGCTTCGTTACAAATCTCTCTCTTTCATATATCTATGTGAGTGATTTAAGAGGAAGGTATCTTATTCTAAAAATTATAAACATCAAATATAAGTAAGAACACATTTGTCACCACCCCAACTCCTCCTGCGGGTGTCGTAAGAGTCGACTAAGGGATTGAAGTGTCACTGACCATTCTACAAGATTGATGATGGGCAGCAGCGTCATCCTAGTGGACACAATACTGCGATCGCCAATTCGCTTGCCCAGCGTGGCGGTTATGGGTATTTACCTCCTAATGCGTCTATACGCATAGTTAATAGGAGAGGCCTACGTCCAGCAGTGGACTAACATAGGCTGATGATGATGAAATATATGCACCAGAGAAATATACCTAATACGTCTCATGTGGGGTTCAAACCCACGTTTTCAGCTAATACCTACCTATCTTCGACCAGTATTAAACAACAATAAGTACCTTGGTTTAATTTATAACTTTATAAGGTAGGCCAAAGACCTTTTTACAGTACCTACTTATAAATATGTGACATACAAATAATGATATTTTCATCACACTTGCTGCCTAAGCGCGCCATTGTTTGCGCGCGCAGCGGGAGTAATAGAAAAGTGAAATTCCCTAGGGAGTAACAGAAATGTCAGTACGGCATTTAATAATATTATTTCTTAAAACTATTTTTTTTGTCGGCAAGTGTGATGAAAAACATTGTATGCATCACGGTCGGTAAACGGAATACGAACTCGAGTCATAAAAGCCCTCCGCCTACCGGCTACACTCTCGTTAGTGATTCCGTACTTAGGTACCTCCCTTGATGCACAATGTACTATTATATCTTATACCATAAATGTAAACGGATAGGCATAGCCGTCAAAATGGGGAACGCAGCCAGCATTATGGGAACCCTTCCGCAAGGTTCGGATCTCGGTGACCTCAACTAAGTAGTTAGTTATTTTTAGGTATTTTTAGCATTTTTACGTATCTATTTTCTTTCAAAACTACAATTTATGTACATAGACTAAATCTAACTAAATAATCTACTAAGATTGGCCCTTGTGGCATATACCGAGAATGCTGGCGGCATTTCCTCGCTTTATCGCAATACTGATGCGCTGTGCGAGGAAGTCGCCAGCTCTTGGGTCTTTAGTTACGTCAACCAGACGTTTCGCGATCTCAGCAAACAATTTGCGTGCGCTGAACCATGAACCTAAAGTTCCTATATGTTTATTTTGAAATAAAATCATTTAATATAAAATATATATTTTAGAAAAACTGTCAGCCAAAGTTACTTTCACATTATAAATATATATTATATTATTAAACAAGTAGGATTACCTATATCCATGTGTGAGATTTACACAATCCAATGTTTACACGTGTCGTGTCCAATTACCGGAACAACAATAAGCCAATCCAAATTGGCTCCGTCTAAATAGACCATTATACATAAGGATAACTAGCTGATTAACATAACATGTTCCACGCCGGTGACACAGGGTCTGTGATCAACATAATCTGAATCTTATGCCAGTGACACATACGTGATCAAAGTGATACGTGAGAATCTTATTCTCATGTCATCATCATCATCGTATCAGCCGAAAGTCGTCCTGCTGAACATAGGCCTCCCTCCATAAATTGCCACAATGACCGGTCCTGTGCCACCCGCATCCAGCGGACTCCTGCGACCTTCACCAGGTCATCAGTCCATCTTGTAGCGGGCCTAATACCCACGCTGCGCCTTCCGGTACGTGATCGCAACTTGAGTCGAGAACCTTTCCACCCCAACGGCCATCGGTTCTACGCGCAATGTTCCCCGCCCACTGCCACTTCAGTTTAGCAATTCGGAGAGCTATATCGGTCAGCTATATTTGGTTCTGGCCTACTAACGAAGGCGTCATTAGAGAGAGAGAGACAAATCCTCAAAATTTACGAATTTCGTTTTTGGTCTGGTACTGGTCTCATTTCTAATCCGATCTCGCAGAGAGACTCCTAGCATAGCCATCTCCATAGATTGCCCTTTGAATGACTTTGAGCCTTCTTATGAGGCCCATAGGGCATTTCTCAGAGTGTAAACGGACATCTCATTCATCTGGTCACGTTTTTTTGGAAGTGGTTGAATGATTTGAGGTTGGCTTTGGTTGTCTTATAGAGAAATGGGTGCTGTATCTGACGACCGAAAATGATACCAAAAGATGTAGCCACTTCCAAAAAAACGTGACCAGATGAATGAGATGTCCATTTAAGCTCTGAGAAATACCCATTAGACACTGGCAACTGATCAAAGACTTTTGTCTTCAAACACTGCGGAATATTGGACGAAAAGATGTGTCGTAGCTTCCCGAACGCTGCCCAACCGAGTCGGATTCGACGATTGACCTCTTTCTCGAAGTTGGATCTACCTAACTGGATATGATTCTTTATAGAAGAATTTCTTTATCGTCCGGGCCGTCGTCCTGTCGACCGCCCCAAGTATCGTTGGAAAGATCTGGTCGAGGCGGACCTGCGCGAGCTGGGTCCTGGTGACGACTGGCATGAAACTGCTCAAGACCGAGTGAAATGGCGTGCTCTTGTGTCGGAGGCCAAGACTCATTTTGGGTCGTTGCGTCCATCTTGTAAGTAGGTATAGAAGCGTGATGTTTATTGAATGTTCCAAACGCTACGATATATCTGATGGCGTCTGTACCTACATTATCTAATCTGAAAACAGAATCCCGTGCTCAGCCATCTTAACAACATTACAATAACAGCCAATTTCAGTAGCTCAATGACTCTGTTCAGTAGACAATCTGGGTTATTAGGGTCGTGTAAGTGGTTCTGTTGTTACAGCTCTAATCCTAACAGACTAAGGGTGTGGCTACACTGACGCGGAGCGGAGCGGTGCGGTGTAAAATTTACCAATAACATTCTTCAAATTCGGATTCGGAACACTGTGATGCGGTCTCATTGGCCGAGCTACCACATCTCCGCTCCGCTCCGCGTCAGTGGAGCCGCACCCTTACCCTCTTATTCATAAACTTCTCTTAACTTAACAAGCCGCTCAGTATTATTTTTACCTTTCGGTCTTATCTTACGTAGGAACTGAAAGTTTTGAGACTGACCCACTTAGAGATCACTCAGTGTAAAGAAATAATTATTTTCGGAGAATATAACTCTTTAATATTTTTTTGGGGTTTATTTTTTTCGGTTATCACCTGTATTTTAGGATTTCATGCCATTTGAAAAATATGTGTCGGGCGATTTCACAATTTTCACCCATTATTTTTATTCTGTAACGTTTTTATACTACTTTCAGCATGGCCTTAGTCAGCGATGAAATAGAAATGAGCTTAGATTCTTATTTGGTATCAAAGCCCAGTTCTTGTAGGACTGCTTGTAGTAGTTTTTCACAAATTTTATTGCTTTCGATTTCTTATTATGGATGATTAAAGAGATTAATGTCTAATAACAGCCATCCCCTAATTTCAAATCGCAGTCATGTGATAAATCATAGAAAATTCACAAAAAGTTTTATGTCAGGAAATTTGGACATCCTTAGGTATCCATATGACTCACTAGGAAAAATTCCAATATAAACAGTTTTTCTTCAAAAAATATATTCTTAATGGACCACCCAAACCTTCCATACTAACTTCCGAAGGCTGAAAATTTGCATACAAAATATGACCTAGGAAAAATGGGATGTGAGCTTTGGATGTTGGTTCAATTGTATTAAAGTAACGGTCATTTTCACTTCTAGGGACACCCAATTAGCTTAACTCTCACAAAAAAGTTAACTTTGATGTCAGCTTTGTAACGACAATTGAGCATGAAATATTAACGTAAATCCATTTTATTCATGTTTTTATATTGCATAAACGCGTATTCTTTCTGGATTGAATAATAAAATAGTACATTTCCTAACTAGTGCGGGAAAACTTTTTTTCAGCGAGGGTGTAAGTTGGAGCCCGAGTGAAACAAGGGCGACAATCACCCGAGTTAAAAATAGTTATTTGTTATACAAGGGTGCAAAGTTGTATTTTACCCGCGAGTATGAAATTGAAACACGAGCAAGCGAAAGGATTTAGTTTTTTGTGAGATTTTTTTGTGAGAGTTAAGCTAATTAGGTATCCCTAGAAGTGAAAACGCCCTTACACATTATCAAAAAGAGTTAAGAAAGGCGATAGTTAAAACAAAAAAGGCGTAATTTATAGTTTCCTAGATTTTCAAAACTTTCAGTGCGGCCCTAGTACGTATCTATACCCAAGATCGAAAGTGCCAAACAACACTTAACGGCCTAAGCCGACTTTAAAGGACGTTTATGAATAAGGGGGATAAGTCCCGTTTAGCAATGTAAAAATTGCAGAATATTCTCAAAATTGCAGGAATATACTCGGAAGTTTCCTAGAAAGTTCATGAGAATTTAAATGTAAGTTCTCATTTAGAATGTTTCCATGAGAACTTATAAAAAAGTATCATGAAGACTATTGTATTTCGCAATTGAGTAAACAAGGCATAAAATATACCTTAAAGGCTTGTAGGTAAAATTTAAATTGCCGAGAACATTCTCTATAGAAGTTTCGCAACTTATGAAACTTCTCCTCGGTGCATTGCTAGTCCCGTTTCATAAATTCAAATAAAATATATTTGTCAGATAAATACTAACAATAAAAATAAATCTTTATTGCCACACTTTAAATAATAAAGACATACAACATCAAAACTGTTTAAAGAATGACTTACTTACCTAACTTAAGTAACTACTACTTTGTTGATTATAAAAAAAACTACTAACTTAAAGTTACATATTAGGTACAATCATATTATTGATATTTAAGTGGGCAAAGGGCCCAATCTCAGCAATTATCAGTCCATTTTTTATAAACCCTGGGGAAAAGAATATTGATAATTTTATCTGACAGATATAATTGAAACCCTAAAAACAGGATAAGCCTACAGATTAGTTCCTAAACTCGCTAAACCGAATTTCATCAGTAGACCTTGGTAACTTGCTTTGTGTGTCGACTGTCTGTTTTGTTACCTTTGTGTTACATGTTGACAAAGGACACGTGATCTAATTGCGCATACGTGGTAAAACACATTCAATAGGTCTAGAATTAGTCCTGGGGGTTACTATGACGTACTAATGTGATTCAGTTGAGGTTCAGGGAAAGGGACAGAAATATACGACTCGTGTAGCCTTGTCCCTTTCTCTCAACCTAAACTGTTATTTTACTAATTTGTCGACATGCTCTCTCACTCGAAATTAGACCCGGAAGTACGGGTCTAATTTGACGTGATTTCTTCTTCTAATTTGAGCTTACCGTGGGACTAGGTCGATTTGTGTAAGATGTCCCAAGATATTTATTTATTTATTTACATATACGTATGCATCATGTATTCTTGACTCTACTGACAGCATGTCAGAATTCAAATTTGAATAAATCTTTGTCAAGGTCATGCATTTAAGAGTTAACGGGCAAGACTTAAAGAAGTTCTGTTCTAGCCTCAACGCAGTCTTGTAGTACGAAAAAATATGTGTAAGAATAAAATACAAAAAGCCAGTGTTATAGAGTGGTGGCTTTTGAGACCGGTGCCCTATAATAGTACATTACGACACAAGTGCGAAAAACATGAAACTTACGAATTTCGTTTTTGCACGTGTCTCGTACGACGTTTTTTAGTTCAGAGTTCAGATGGCCCTCCGAAGTTTTGATTCTGACGTAAAATGACACACTTCTCGCACTAGCGCCTAAAAAGGGCACCATCTGTACTAAAAAGGCTTAAATACAATGGGAAAACATTATACCCTACATTTCACAAAATCGTGCTTACGTCGGCTGAAAACAAAGATTATGCCATTTAAATAACAGATTTTGAAACTTGGAAAGTAGGTCCCGGTTCCCGTTCGTGTCCTTTATACGTCAAACTCACTAACGAGTGCTTCATTAACTTAGTCTGCCTAGAGGCGGGCTGCAAGTACAACTCCATTTTATCGCTTTACGTACTGTAGGTGTATCTGCTTGTAAATACTTTTTCAAAAATCTGTATAAGAAAAAAATTCAAAAATATAGTGTTATAGGGTCGTTTATTTCATTTTTATTTTATTTTATGTTGGCACAACAAAGTGGCTCCACTCCACCTGATCGTAAGTGAAAAGTAGAGCCCAAATCGCGACGGCAACGAACAGGAGACAATCAGTAACCTGTTAGTTGCCATCGCCTTGCTGGCCCGCTTGATGCTTCATCACGTTTCGTTTAAAGGGTCCCAACTTATAGGTATGCGGAAACACATGTGCAGGTAAAGAATTCCACTTTTTAATAGTTTTGAGACCAGTGCCCTAGAAAGGGTTAAAGTCTCGCATCATTTACAAGTGAAGCTAATAAAAGCGAGATAAAAATGTGTCGGCTTACTCATAATCACGTTGTATAAATTTATGAATGGCTTTAAAACAAAAGACGGATTACATTCATCCTTGCTTGTTTGAATTTCAGTATATTATTTCCCTTGGGAAGTAACTCAATTAGCCTTCATTAACAGTATTTATATTCGAAACGAGATTCCAAAGGATAATATTCTGTTTCGCGCCTCCCAAGTTAGGCGTATTTTGATTGAAAATCGACCACTCGTCGACCCTATGCCTTGGTAATAAAGTCGAAAAATGCCATATTTTTGGTGACTGGGTCAAGTTTACTAAATCAAAATGATGTATACAATTTTCTACCTTCTATCTACGGCGTAAGGCTAAAACGTGTATAATATATTTGTATTTGTATGCATTAAATGCAATGACGTAATTTATGGATTTGATATATTGTTCTGCGTAATTTTAACGTAATCCTGTGGTCGTAATTAAGCTTTCAACTGTTACTTTCATAGGGAATTATTACTTTCATTGAAGACTTTCATCTACCCACGTAATAAATGTATTATTAATTATACAGGGTGGTCCAAACCTTGACGTCAAAAAATTTTTTTTAGGTTCCCTACGTCATGGGCTATCAGAATATACCCCATGTATGTTAGCCGATTTTTTGTAGTTTTCGAGTTATGAATTTTTGAAAAAAAATTTTTTGAGAAATTCTGGAATGAAGGAATTTATTGATAAAAAAAAACTATTGGGTTTTTTTAATATTTTCTTTTTGTAAAAGTATTACTACAAATAAAGCATTTACTGACAAAAAAAATAGCGTCCTCACTTTGATACAAGTAGGATAAAAAATACCAAATTCAAAATTTTACGTTAAAAATGCATCAAAATAGCATTAATGTACGTAAATAAAAAAAATAAAACATATCCCAAGGATTTTTGGTAATGTAAAGACTGCCCTAGACCTTAAACCTTCGTAAAAGCAAAAAAAAAGTGATACTTCATAATGAGGATTTTTCGGAGTAGTCGGTCAAATAAACTTAAAAAAGCTTAAAATTTTAAAGTAGTAAAAAATGACTTGAATAACTACACAAATTCAGTTTTCGTGGTATTTTCTGTCTTTGTTTATTGATAAAAACAACAAAAGAGACGAAATTTCACTTTATTTTTAAATAAAAAATTTTGAAGTTTTTTTTAATTTTATTTGACCGACTACTCCGAAAAATCCTCATTATTAAGTATCACTTTTTTTTTGCTTTTACGAAGGTTTAAGGTCTAGGGCAATCTTTACATTACCAAAAATCCTTGGGATATGTTTTATTTTTTTTATTTACGTACATTAATGCTATTTTGATGCGTTTTTAGCGTAAAATTTTGAATTTTGTATTTTTTTATCCTACTTGTATCAAAGTGAGGACGCTAATTTTTTTGTCAGTAAATGCTTTATTTGTAGTAATACTTTTACAAAAAGAAACTAGTTAAAAAACACAACAGTTTTTTTTTATTAATAAATTTCTTCATTACAGAATTTCTCAAAAAAAATTTTTCAAGAATTCATAACTCGAAAACTACAAAAAATCGGCTAACATACATGGGGTATATTTTGATAGCTCATGACGTGAGGAATCTAAAAAAAATTTTTTGACGTCAAGGTTTGGACCACCCTGTATAGAATACATCTTGTCTCACCTTGTAGCCTAGTTTAGCTACCAAATGGATGTCACGAGATAAGCGACGAAGACGTGGTCAGCCTTCAGTGCTCGGTCGCTACGAAGTCAATCCTGACACCTGTCATTTCAATAATTTAAGTGTCAAAAAGTGACGTTGTTGACAGATAACGCATTGAAATGACAGCTGTCAGGACTGACTTAACGGCTAAGTACTGTAGACAGAGATAGCCGGATGACTTCAACACTTTCTTACAGTATTAGGTATGAATAACAAATCTAATATCGTGGGATATTACAGAAAATTTAACTGTACTATTGAAGCTACACGATTGGTGCAACTGTATCTATGTCGCCGCGAGATAAACTATTCGTCCCTCTTTTATTGATAAAGTTAGTAAAAGACGGGTAGTTTATTTCACGGTAACATACCTACTGACGCACCAATCATGTGCTAAGCCAATAGGATTTGTTTTGTTCTGATCAATGACCAAGATTATGATTTAAGCTCTCACGATTATCACGGACATGCGCGAAACGTCAGGATAATACACTGAAAAAAATGCTAATTTGGATTTATCAGATCTTGCGTAATTCTAACCGGAAATTAAGGTTGATTGGGTCGTATCACAATTTTTTTATTTTATTTTATTAAACTTTTTGTGTTGGCATTCTACTAAATCAATTTGGCTCATTACACCAGTTTTTTGTTGATTTTAACCAGTTGTTTGGTATAATGTAACTACAATGTTAATAGGAGAGGCCTACGTCCAGCAGTAGACTATCATAGGCTGATGATGATGATGATGATGAAACCTACATACGTGTAGAGCTCGCGAGTCTCAAACGGAGTCTGAGGGTAGTAATCGATGGCTTCAGCCAACTTTTGCCAGCCGCAAGCAATTAGGAAACTATTTTACAAACGCTCGGAATTGTTCGAATTTTTTCAGGAAATTGAACAGGTAAATTGCCTAATTAATTTTCTACCCTTTGAGTCTAGCTTTTAAAATAATCCTGTAAAAGTTTACTGCTGCTTTATAGTCGAGACTTTTCACGTGTCAGAGTATTTTACGGATCGTATCAAATGCGGAAATAATTTATTAGAAATACAAAAGGTACAATAAACTACAATAATACAAGTAGGTACCTACCTAAAATTGTTTTAATTATCATCTTCAATCTAATTTGTGTTTTTTGTGCTTTATTATTATTAATCAATTTTGTCAACCTAAAAAACCTCCCTTATTTATGTTTGAATTTAAATTTTTGTGAGACATAATAACTAAAAATAGTAATTTCTTATTTATTTTGGTTCCTTGACACACAATGGGAAATAAA
Organism: Thaumatotibia leucotreta; assembly: GCA_025490895.1. Taxonomy (NCBI): domain Eukaryota; kingdom Metazoa; phylum Arthropoda; class Insecta; order Lepidoptera; family Tortricidae; genus Thaumatotibia; species Thaumatotibia leucotreta. Next base: position 3,858 of record JALPQI010025838.1, on the reverse strand, counting down.
TTACACAAAATAATTTTCTATTGCCTAGTTATCTAGGTCCATATATGTACATCATGCCACATAATTATATTGCTCATGAAACGAGTTATTGAAGTGATGGTAGAAATAGGTACCGTAAAACCAGCTTATTATAGTCCAAAACTTAATCGAATATCTTCCATTAGATGCAGGTATTTGTCACATTAAAGTCCTCATTAATAATAAACAAAACTTGGACAAAGCCAAACAGAAGATTCGGATTCGGACACATCATCATCATCATCATCTCAGCCATAAGACGTCCACTGCTGAACGTAAGCCTACCCTTTGGACCTACACATGTACCGGTTAGATGCGACCTGCATCCAGCGTGTCCCGTCCACCTTCATAAGGTCGTCTGTCCATCTTGTGGGTGGACGTCCTACGCTGCGTTTGCCTAGCCGTGGTCTCCCTCAAGCACTTTTCACCCCATCGACCATCTGCGTGCGATGTGGCCTGCCCATTGCCACTTCAGCTTGCTAATCCGGAGGGCTATGTCAGTAACTTTAGTTCGCCTACAGATCTCCTCATTTCTGATTCGATCACGCAGAGAAACACCAAGCATAGCCCTCTCCATAGCTCGTTGAGCGACTCTGAGTTTGGAGATGAGGCCGATGGTGAAGGACCACGTTTCGGCACCGTAAGTCATCAACTCATCACTAACACACATTGATTGTAGACTTTCGTCTTAAGGCACTAATAATAAATAAATAAATATCTCGGGACATCTGATGCTTATTAGGAATTTAAATTGTGGACCATATTTTGTTGTTGCACTATTGAACTATCGTTAGATGGTTTTAGGGTACCGGTATTACGACACCTTGAACTATAGACGTGTTGTATAACCCCAAATAGACCAATAAATCAGTTGTTTACTGAGGAACAAACAACGGCGGGTTAGTCGTCCCATTTAGGGTTCCGCTGTAATTAATAGCATTACAGCTTCGCCATATCCATTTCCGTCTGTGGGCTTAGGGATACTTACTAGGGGCACACGGAAATTGTTGGAAATCAGAGAAACTGTAAGTATTGATTGTATTTATTTAATCTTTATTGTACAAAAGAAAATCTTATCGTACAAAAGGCGGACTTAATGCCACAAAGCATTCTCTACCAGTCAACCTTAGGGCAAAACAGAAAAGATTTTGCCTTTTTATGGTTCCTAATCAAAAGATAAAAAAGGAACCCTTATTTGTTTTAATGATCACCTTATTTAACTCTTTTAAAATTAATATTATCGTCGGTTACCACGAGGATTACAGATGAAATAAAACTATGAAAACGTATAAACACACGTATTAAATTTAACTTCGTCCCGACGTTTCGATCACTTTACAGGGTTCGTGATCTGCGGGCGACTGACAATGAAGGAAATTGATAGATCTACCTCCAACAAAATGAGAAATATAAGTACAAAACTACCCACAAAAAAAACTAAACCACAGACAATCAATTTTAAGGGTGGAAAAGTCAGCTGCAAGAGAAAAGTAGACCCCCTTGCATACAAATTTGTATGCAAGGGGATCTAGTTTTTTCTGCAGCTGACTGTACATACTAATGCTAATTAAGTTAGTTCTTCATTACAAGTATGGTCAGAATGAAGACAAGCGACTTTTAAAATAGTTGAAAAAAATAAGAAAGCTGATCGAAATTTTGTAAGTATCTACACATTATTGATAATGTTTCTACACTGGCGGTCAATGCATAGGTACGGGTAGATTTTTTCATACAAAATACTAGAAACATGCTGGTTTCAAATATCTTTTAAGAATATTTTTAGTACAAGTGGAATTGTTTTAGATTGTATTGGAATACCCCTAAATTTTTCAACTAATCGAAGAAACTTGTAACTTTAGCGGTAAATGACTCCGTAGATATAAAATAAGATGTCATGATTAAGAAGCTAGAATTAGTTTCCATACATTATAGGCGATTTTTTTTTAACGTTTTACGTTGTTGTCTCTATAAACCAATATCTAACAACAATTTAAAGTTTTTTTAAATTAATGACAATAGGATGATCAGGGAAATTCCAACACAAGCCGATTAAAAACAAACTGTATGTCCTATAATAGTATTTTATGCAACAGTTGTTTAAGAGAGGTCAAAAAAGGCGAGTGGCGTAAGTAACAATTTGAGGCGAAGCCGAAAATTGTTAATAAAGACGCCACGAGTATTTTTTGACTCGGTTAAACAACGTTGCATACATTACTTTTTCTACGACTAAGGATTATATTAATCACAAAATAAAACACAGTTTGTTATATGAAAATATACTTTAATTATTATACGTTTAATTCATTTATGGAAATGGAGATGTAAATTTAGAATAGTGTTGTTGGAAATATTTATATTGGGAATGGTGGATGTGGTTGAGTTATTATTTACATGTAGGTATGTCAGAATTCTGTTCTATTATTTGAGATATAGTTAGAGGTGTGGCTTGAGAGATATTAGTGCTGGTTGTGTTGATGTGATCTGGTTCCGGAGTAAAAGTTGGGGAGCATTGTTGGTCCGGTATGTAAGTTGATTGTGAACCACTAGCGTTTCCTGGGCATCAATAATATTGTTATTTTTTAAATCGTGTAACTCTTGCCGGCGACAAGCCCCCATTATTCCAAAAATTACAGCCACCTGTAACAAGAAATAGGAATCTAGGTGTTAAAATCCTTACAATGTAATTAAATACAATATTTGCATACACAGAATACCTAAATAACATAATTAACCGAGTATACTAGTGCATTAATAAAACAACAAATATTATGTAACTATATATTTACCTTGTTGAACAGATGATTCCGATCAGGTGCTTGCTCAATGATTTTTTTTAATTCATCGGGGTAAAAAAGTCTTCGCTTTTTTTCGCCTTAAAACCTTCTGACTTTCTTTTCAATAAAGCCAGCAACTTGGCGTATTTAGATATGTCTGTCTGATGGTATATGTTGAGAGTTGCCTTGAGTTTTGAATATTCAACCCAAAGTGAAGACGGTTTGAATAATTCTATGAGGCTTTTAAAATATGCCAATAGGACATTCTCTGAGAATGACGAAGTCTGGTGTTCGATTCGCCATGCCATGAATTTCTTGTACGACTGATCGTAAAGATGCCGCGATTTTGTAGGCAACAAATTCTCAGTAACTGATTGTGCCACCGTCGATATCTCTTCCGGTGTCAGAACCCAGTCCTCATCATAATCCATCTTAGCTTATTATTATTCAATTTATTTTCTTCACTTCACAGTCCAAAAAAAAGATGAAAAAAGAATTTTAATCAAATTTAAAGATTGCCGCACAAACTGAAATAACAGTGAAAAAACAAATGACGGAATGTAATAGACACGGTAACGTTTTTTTTTAAACTGTCAGTTACTGCCTGCCAGTGACGATTCTAAATCACTTGCGTTTTTTCCTTACGTTGGTAGCAATTATTTTAGATACGTTATTATTTCAGACAATATGAATCCAGTTGTTTGTTAAGTTGTCAGGTTTGCGATTTGTTTGTAAATTGAGTAGGTATCTCTGCTAGCAGTTGCATTTTAGCGACTTTATAAGCCTAGGGTGTTTTTGAAGAATAGAGTATATAGACTTTTCTGAAATTGCGTAAGTCCTGCTTTTATATTTGTTGGCGGGACTATATAAATGACAGATAAAAGTGCCGGAGTAGAAAAATAGTATTAATATTTTGAACAAAATATTTGCATATTACCATGTTTGCAGTATTTTCTAGGAAATCTAGCGTTTTTTTATTTTTTTTTATTGGCACAACAAAGTGGCTCCACTCCACCTGATCGTAAGTGAGAAGTAGAGCCCAGATCGCGGCGGCAACGAACAGTTG
>JALPQI010025837.1:0-12726 GCA_025490895.1 Thaumatotibia leucotreta | reverse complement strand
CAATTTATTTTAAAGATACCATATAGCGATTTAATAAATTCAAAGTACATTGATTGACACGTTTGCCATTATTCAAATTCATATTTACTGTGATTTGGTATATATTTCACGGCCTACCTGAAACCCACTGCAGTGCTTGAATGCCCTGAATTCTTTTTTATTTCACAATACGCATTAGTATAATTTGATCAAACCAAATGTATGGTTTCCCTGAGAGGTGTTACTCTGTACTGTATGTCTATGTATGTACCTATGTTGTATGTCTATGTGTGTATTATAATTACGTATATTTTATTTTTGTTTCCTTTATTTTTATTTTTTACACGTATATCCCGCACAGCTTTATTTTCTGTTTGGCTTGATGGTTGACTGGAAGAGAATACCCTCTGGTATTAAGTCCGCCCTTTGTATTCATACATTTTGTTTGTGCAATAAAGATTAAATAAATAAATATGTTTACCTTTTTTACCAGTGGACTGTATGATAAGGTATTGAATGAGTAAACATTACATATACGCAGAATCAGATTCGTGTTGTCGCATAACCATTAACTAGTTCTTAAATTGTCACCTATTGTAACCCATTGACAATTGCGGGACAGAAAGCTAGTAAAATATAAATGAGTGGAGAGTTTTTCATTGCATATGAATATGCAAGGTTGTTATTACGAACTCCTATGAAGCGTGGGAGATGGTAAATGTTCACGTGATCTAGTACAGAGATCGAGGGTATAGTTATGTTGGTTGGCTTTAGCGTTTGATTCTGTATGCAATGCGAACACAGAGACCGCTACACCGTCTAATCGCTCGGCAAACAGCAACGGTTGCATTCTACGTGTGGTCTTGTACCACAAGTGTGAATAATACAAGGAAGTAGAGAGCGTAGAATTGAAGAGAACGATCGCTATGGGGTGAGTTCGAGAATCGATTAACCAATCAGATAAAATGCCGTTGGGCACATCTTAAGGGTACTATTAGAGAAAAAGGCTGCACTCGTGACAGGTATTATTAAGTTAATATTTAGAAAATAGAATAAGGTTCTGTTTTTTTAATTATGAATGTGGTATACGAGTAATATGTTTCTACATATAACAATAACTAATTTCATATTATGCAAAATTATTTTTATCACAGGCAATTAAGCGTGTTCTGCCTGCTCCTCTTAGAAGTGCAGGTACGTATAAGCTATCAATGTTATATTAGTTTGTTTATATACATACCATACATACTATGTGTTTATTGGTGACAACTGGGGCCAATACCACAAAGTGTAAAGACAAGCGTACAATTCTACAAAATTGTCAACTTTTTGTATGGGAATTTATACAATTTTGTGTAATTGTACGCTTGTAAAGTTTTGTGGGATATAGGCCACTGGAATAGATGTGTGGCGCTCAGTTATATATGATATTATATTAGTTCTGTGTATGCTATGCCACTTAGTCGTAGAAAAAGTATAGTAGGTATGCAACGTTGTTTTATTAGTTCAAAAAATGCTCGCAACGTGTTCAACTCTTGCCGCTCGCATTTTTTGACCCTTATAATACCACTATTGCATAAAAAACTATAAAAATACTATAATGTAATAGATTTTAGCTAAGCGTGATTTTACTTTTATTTATCGTCATGGCATTCTACATAGAATCAGATAGTGTATGTTAACCGTTGGACAGTTTTTAGCAGTGTTTGATGTCAGTTCTTTGTTACTAATTAATGAAGAATGCTTACATATGAATGAATATACAGGCATTCTTCATTAATTACACGTATTATTTGTATATTATAAATGCGTAAAAGATCATTCTAGCGCTAGCCGCTTCCTTCCTGCCCCGTCGCATCCAGCAGTGCTTGCTCATTGTAGTCAACTTCGAACCAAAAGTACCATCTCCAATACAGTTAACTGAACAGTCGTACACTTTATGCGTAATGTAATAAGGGTCACGTATGTTCAGATATCAGTGCTGACGTTTGTACCTGAGATCCGCACTCAGGACCTTCACCTTTATTTATGCGCACTCCAACAGAAATCACCCTTTGCGACGCCCGACTCATGGGAGCAAGAAAGCATTCAAAATGATTTATTGTAAATGGTTTCTACTTTGTTGGCTAAAATAATAAGAGCCGCGCCTGCATTGCTGTTCTAAATTCGATATTTTATTGTTATTTTTCCCTTTGCTGAAGCCGATATGGTCAGGTTAAGATTTAATTTGCAACCCCATTATAATGTCGGCAGTGTTGTGAGTCAGCGTTATGTTCCTCGGAATTCTCACTTCTCCATGCTAATAACCCAGAAACTGGTCAATGCTTGCGAGTTTCAACTAATTTCCGCGTATAACAAGTGGCTTTTTGACCAACTGTCTGAATAAATATTTCTACCGGCTTACGAATAACCGAAATGTTAGTTCGACTTTTACAAACCCATAAGTGAAAACTGACAACTCCTCAAAAATCAACCCAAATCTGTTGTAGGTTACATAAACAGTTTAAAACTTCGATGCGCTTGCGGTAAATTATATATTAAGAACATAGCTTAATTAGGCCACTTACATTAATGTTTGAGGAAATTATGATATCGTAGCGGTTAATAGATATGTATCCTAAAATAGCAAATCATCAGCCTATATCAGTCCACTTCTGGACAAAGGCCTTTCTTATTACCTGTGAGTATGAAATAGACGCATTAACCAATAGTAAATGAGGTTAAATGAGGTGTGAGGTTGCAGGCGCCCATAGGCTACGGTGACTGCTTTCCATCAGGCGGGCCGTATGCTTGTTTGCCACCGACGTGGTATAAAAAAAAAAAAAAAAAATGCTCAAAATCGTCACATTGGGCAAGCGTGTTGGTGACCACAGGAGTGTGTCCACTATGATGATACTGCAGCCTAATGCATTCTATCAACGAATATTCAGTGACACTTCAAAAATTAGCATAGTGAACTACATAATAAGATAACGCTATCTATGTAAAGTTAGGTGTACAGATAGGACTCAGCCTGAAATCAAAAGCGGATGTATTATCTTACAATGTCTGCATCAACTCCAACTTCTGAGATAATAAAAACAGATCATTAATTTTCGGTAGCTGCAATGACAATAGTCTGATAATTAGTGAGTAGAGGTACACCGCAGTTGTAAAAGTGGAAGGAGACCAAGCTGAATGAGATATCCGAGGCCGAATAAAAACGGTGAAAGCACAGTAGGACTTGCGGGCGGCTTTGTCCCGCACACAATGCCAAGTCTCCGATGCGATTGACGCTTCGACTTCGGAGGTGTTACCAGAATTAGTGGCCCATTATTGCTTTACAGGGCCCATAGTAAAGCAAGCAGATAACAATAATTAGCTTGGACGCAGCAAAAAGTGACATAAATCCCGCATAATAAGTCCTCCGCTGCAAAAAAACCTCGTCCGAACTTACCTGAACTGCAGTTTTTTGCATGACGCAGAATGAACGTGGACCGATATAATAAACACCTCAATTCCTGGCAGAGGCATTGTTTAATGACTTCTCTGTTGTGATATTGCACAATCCTCGGCCGACTTTTGTTTTTTTGAGCCGAGGTTGCGAGGGGAGTAAAAACTTTTTTGTATGTCTTAGTAGTGTATAAACAAAAGGGACGTAGGTTTCTGTAGAGGTGTGATTTATTTACGACTGCATTTAGAGCCCGGTGCGCCCGAGTTTGGGTGGCGTCGCGAACTCCCAGAACAAAATAAGAACATGAAATCTTCTTGCGTAATCGTGATTTTCTTTTGTTGCAGGAACAATATGGACATCGAGCACTGGACTGGCCGGAGATTGAGCGCCGTCAATTAGGCTTATTTATATAAACCGGGTATTTTTTAAACCGTGATAAATACAAAGATGCTGGGGTGTGCTCTGAGAAGAGTTCCCTTCGTGTCTGCCGCCCCAAAGACCATCAGCTTCAGCGCGGCTGACGACAGCCGTTGCTTAGACAAGTAGATGATTGAACGAATAAACTTTAACAAGCGACAATTTTGGCCTTAACTTTAAATTCGATCGCAATCCGAAACGGAGCTAGTCACAACAAAAGCATCAGTAGCAAATATTAAGTTACCATAGATATTGGGTGTGGGCGCCCGGGGGGGTGCTGGGGAGGTACCACTGCGGTGGTATGCTTTATATTGCATCTTGTGTCGACTGTGCGCTCACTGGTCGCTACGTCACGTGGCTTCCCGGCGCGCGACTTCAGTGCTGGATGCTACTAACTGTATACACGTGAGTACTTCATTTTATGCTGTATCTATGCGGATGCCTACAGGCATAGTCAACATGCCATCCTGCAATCGTATACGATAACCGGTAAGTCACGTGACGATAATAATGTATGGAAATGGTCACGTGACTTCTCGTATGAATCTGTCATTCTCATACGAGTACATTTATTTCTTATCGCTTATCGTATACGACTGCATAATGGCATCTTGACTAGGCCTCTAGATGGCCTACTGTAAACATCGAAAACCGTAAATTTCGAGCATATGACGGCGCCTTCCTTGAAGTGACAGAAGCCAATGCTTAAAAAAATTACGAAGTTTGTGGTAGGTCTACAGAAGACCTACAATCGACAACTAACGAAGTGTTACCTCTCGCACTTGTGAATTCGGACGTAAGTGTAACAGGACACATTGTTCATTGTTCGGCGGGCCTCCTGTCCTTCTTTGTACAGTCAAGGGCAAAAATATCTGTACACTTTTTTACTTATGTCTGGAGCATAAGGTTTAAAATCGTATATATATTTATGCCCCTGACTGTACAAGGGCCTACAGTGCGGAATTGGCGAGATTTTTGTTCTACTTCTACTCTATCAATACGAGTAGGTATGTAGGTAAAATACCGAATGTTTTTTTTCCAGAGAAAGTCTGTATTAAAAAAAAAAGTTTAGAAATTAAACTCGCATATACCTCTCAGTCTAACTTATATTTAATTGCCATCACCATCAGTCATCAGTAGTAGGTTGAATTTAATTTGCATACTTAACTAAAACTTTAAACCGTTGTAAATAAGTATTTTGTTGCTGTTAACATAAGTAGTACCCACAATAAGCGACCATAATAATATGCAAGACGTAAATAGAATAATAATTTATATAGTTAAATACGTAAAAAACATCCATGACCAAAGAACTAATTTATTTCTTGGTAAAATTACATTATACACATGTAGGTACTCGTGAATAAACTTTCATTTCATTTATATTTAAAATATACGTTCAAATACAGGCGAATGTATTAATACATGGTGAAATAAGAAATACAATATACGTTTACATGGCGAAATAAGCGATTGGCATCTTATGTCTACGCAACCAAGAAATAATAGGAGAAACATGAGTATGCATCTATGAATATGCAGTTTGATTAACGGTCCCATACAAAACAATTTTTGTTTTACGAAGACATACTTATTTCTCCTCCTTTTTCATAGTCAGAATACGATCTTAAATGGACCTCAAACAGATCACTATTATTTTGTTACAACCTGTACCTATATCAGTGTAAGCGGGACACACAAATCCTAAGTTCCTAAGTCATGGTAATAGCTATGCAGGTATAAATAAAGGTATATATTTTAATGCAATTTATTAAAATTAAATGGCAACGTAAGTATTTCGGACCACCTTATAGGTAAATATTTGCATTTTAATACTTGGTCGCTTGAAGTACTTAAATTTTAACAGAATCGTTTAATGGCCAATTAAGTTTGCACAGATGTTTCGCATTGCGATGTTAGAAATGTAATACCAATCAGAATTTTGGGGAAGATAGAGCTAATATGTATGCAAATAAGTAAATTCTCATTTACATAATAAAAGCACATGTGACGGATTTCGGGTCTTTGTGAGGCTCAGTGTAGGTATGAAAATATTGTATTTTCGTAACAAAGTAATACATTCATGTAGTGTAAGTACGTTCACGGTTATAAGGCTGATGGAGCAAATCGGTCAGCAACTTCGATAATTTTACTACAGTACATTTTACTAATAGATACTCGTATATCGAAGCGGATAGGGTGCTCAAAATTATCTGAGCATGTAATCTCGGAGAATTGTGATGTTCCATTTTTTCCTGGTGACAATTTCACGCTTAATATTTTCGTTAACGTGAAAATATTATGTTATTATGTTGAGTAAACCTTTTCTATTTCATTATACTAGTACACAATGCTACACATTCGTTGTGTTTGACAAACACGTGCAAATATTTCGCGATATTACGTACCTACTTACGAAATTAGTCGTCTAGGATAAACTTTACTCGCATTTCTGTTGCCGTCGATAATATCGGACCTGGCACGTTGCTCAAAAATATCTGAGCAGGCCTCTCTGTATCTCTATTGTATGTCCGTGGTCGCAGGCAGACTTAGAATCTGCGACCGCGGTGTACGAGTAACATCATGCCCGAAACGTTAGGATAATATTTAACGTAAGTTTACGCAACTAAGTCCCGTTTGTCGTTATATCAATTTTGAAATTCGATTTTTTTATCGCATCAGTAGGTCATTTAATATATAGGTCATTGACCTTCAATTTAGTTATATAAAAAATACAAATGTTTTTGCCTAACCGTCTAGGTCAGGCAGAAGACAATAATGGTCGAGTGGGAGGCATTGTTTGGATACCACCGTGGGTAGGGGCGGGCAAAATGTAATCGGTTACGAATAACGAATAAAAATAAAAGATATAAAGAATCATTTAAAGAGTGTACAATCTGAATATCTTCAAGGCAAGAGTGAATAGGTATCTCATAGGTAAGCGTGCTCCACCGTAGACTGCATCATTATTTACCAGCACGTATGATCGTGGTCAAACGTCTACCTCATCATCATCAGCCTATGATATGTAGTCCACTGCTGGACGTAGGCCTCTCCTATTAACTATGCGTATAGATGCATTAGGAGGTAAATGCCCATAATCACCACGCTGGGCAAGCGGATTGGCGATCGCAGTAATGTGTCCACTATGATGTGATGACGATGCTGCCCATCATTAATCTTTTATCAAATAATGGTCAGTGACACTTCAATCCCTTAGTCGACTCTTACGACACCCGCAGGAGGAGTTGGGGTGGTGACAAATGTATTCTTACTGCCGTCACCACACGGCCACCTATTAAACGTTTACCTATTATGAATAAAGAAAAGCACAGAAATTAAAGATCTACAAATGCTTATTATTAGTATTACGGGTCATCGAAAAAACAAAGTGACTACGCGTAGGTATGTACAGGCTTCATTTAATAAGCTTTAATTAAATACTAAGATTTTTAGCTATAATTATAGGAACTCCTAACATGTATGTAGAAATCTTATTAAATTACTCGTCATCATAAATTATATAACAATCACTTCTACCATTAAAACAATTCATGTTTACAAGTATACAAGCAAAATTAATTATGCTAATTTTTTTATAGAATGTTGAAAAATTAGATTATTTTAATTGATTTCAGGCAAATTGTTTGTCGTTGTCAATGTGGAAATTTATCTCACATTTTTATATGAGAAATATTTAATCTATTGTGAGACATAATACCTTTAAATATAATTAAACGGTTAAATAACGCGTACATGCCGCGCGCGTGACGCGTTAGCATGGGCTCAGGCTCAGTGCTTGATACCTAATGGAGTCCTGAGGGCCTAGTGTAGGTAATAACTTAAAAAAAACGTCTCGATCGCGTTTAAGTTTTCATCGTCATTTGTATGAAATGGCGATGAAAAACGTAAACACGATCGAGACGTTTTTTATAAGTTATTACCTATTACACTAGGCCCTCAGAGAGGTTTTTAGTGGGTAAGCTCGGGGTCACATCAGCACATAACGAGGAGTTCCACATCACCACTGGGGTCCGTCCCCACACCCGCGTAGTATGCGTAATGCATTTTTCATCTCCTTAAAAAAAAGGCTATAAAAACATGTACAACAACTAAAATACACGTGAGTTTAACCGTTTAATTATAAGTATGAGTATTATTAGGTGTGAATATCAGTTTATTCAAAAAGTGTTACTGTGAATAAATTGGATAAGTGTCAATCTCTTGGCACGAGGACAGCTCGCATTACATTGCTGTTACAACAGAGACGTCTAGACACCTTCGTAAGCAGTTTTTTAGGGTCCCGCGTAACATTTGTTTATACATATTATGCAAATTATGCAACTACTGAAAAAGGCTACAAGGCGACATTTCCGTGGACTAAAGAGTATGAATATATTATATATATATTTTTTTTTTGTTTTACAGTGTTCACTGATTTAACATTTTTAAAAGTTGTATTATATGTAGGTACATATACCTAAATAATTAACTGTAATATTGAAAATTGTTCCTCATGCGTAACGAATAGCTACTATTGCTCAGAATTATGCGAGAGTAGATCTTATAATATAGATACCTACCTATATGAATGATTATAATTATAAAATTTCTACTTCACGAGTTATTTTTAATGTGATTTTTGTTCTGTTGTCAAAGTTTCGATATAACAAAGATAATCGCAACTTATTCATTTTGAATGGTATTTAATTAATAGACCCTGTACCCTATTCACTCCTGCAATATGACCCAAAAATCACTGTTTTAATAATAAATATTTAATTTATTTATTGAATGTAGATTAATGAAATGATTTGATGTATTTTTAATATGTTAATATATGTCTTGTCTTGTATTAAGTAACGTCACCTTATGTTAAACTATGTAATGCTTTTCATGTAATAAAAAAAAAAAAAAAAATTAAAATACATGGAGAACCCTTTAAGCTCCACGCCATATTCACTTGACTACGTAATGTTTCTACGGCGAATTCATCACGTTCGGATTCGTATTAGTACGCGTCAGATTAACGACAGATATACCTCATTACTGGTTCGTAGCTTGGGTATTGTCTTCTTGTTTCTCGGTAGTCATATATAATTATACATGTCAGTTACATGGCTACTGGATATATATTGTTTGAAGGAGTGGCAACGCCGAAATTTGATACGTAATATGCAGCTAAATTTCGTGGGCTATACGTTTTTGGTATTACGACATAGGCTAGATTTTACAAATATTTTCGTAACTTTGATTGATTACAACTAGGTTTGCCATATTTTGTTTTGGAGATATTACAGTATAATTATGTCAGTTTGAACGGTGAAAAAGTAAAGTACCTACACAAATAGAAGTATCTGAAGTAATAGGAGATTACGGGCTATTTAAATTTAGTTTTCAATTGAGTTAAAAATAATGTATTGTAGCGTATGCGTCTCGTGAATTGTAAAGAATAAAGTGGTAAAATACAGTACCTACAATTCTTTATATTACAGAACATATGGAAGCCACAGTTACAATAGGACTTTCCTTTCTTATTTATTATTTATTTATATCTTTGATCAATTTTGACTGCGTAATTTCAAATTAAAGTGCTGCCTATGAAAGGTCAGCCATATCTTATCAAACGGGTTATGATTTTATGAAAAATCTACATTGACATTATACGAGTTTAAGTTATAACACTTAGATTATTGCAGGGTTATTAAAAACACGATTAACTGTGAAATAAATCTTTATTGTAGTCTGGCAACTTACTATGCATTCATGAATACAGTACGAAGTTGGTTTTAATCATTGTATCCTACAATATGACACCCACTTATTCGCTACCAGTCAATAAAAAACAGTCAATTCGGAGTTACATTATAAGTACCTACATAATATATAAGCCACATGACAATTATGTAAGCACCGATATGACACTCACTAAAGCAGCTTGTCTGTCGTAGGCTATATTTTGCGTCTCTTGCCAACATACATAGGTCGAAAGAAATAATCACCAAGTCACTTGAGCCGCAGATTAAATACAGTACAAGTAGATACGCCACCGTAAAGAAAACAAAATACCATTTTCATCGATATCCAATGCGGGCTTCACTGAAAATCTGTGAAATCGTTGCGTAGTGTGCCCTGCGGTGCACTATGTGACAACAAGCTGAGTTTTTAATGTAATAAAATTTTAAGTTATGTTTTGTGCTAGTAAATTCATTTCATTACATTTCATTTTCATTTCATTTCATTTCAATGCTTTTTTAATTTGGATTGGACGTTTAACATCGGTGTCAAAAGTCGAGTGGATTGTGAATACCTTGTTTTAAAAGCCAAAATTAACGTGTATTATTATGTTAAAATCCTATCATGACTCATGAACTGTGGTTCATACTGAGTGAATATTTTGAAATTTATTTATAGTGTGAAGTATATTCTACATTATATAATCTATGTTTGAGTCATCTATAATAAGCGTCTCTTAATGTCTGCGCGTGTAAGTTAATCTAATAATCTAATTATCGTGTAATGCCATTGACACCCAAACAATGTAATTCATATGTCAGTCATCGCGGTGCCAAATGTAGGAAGCTAATGAATTATTGAACCGGTTTTACCACGCTAGTCTCTACTTTCACAATGTAGTATCTCATTACGAAATAATCTGTACTTATTATTTATTAAATTCGAAGAGCTACTGTTCCTTGCATTTTAATCCACTGCGAAAAGGAAAGCGTAATCGGAAGTTATAAATAATTTTATAATTAATAATTTTGATTGTAATCAATTAAAGGATATGCCAGCTGCACTCCTTATCTGTTCACAAAAAGTACCATGCCGTCCTTCCTGTCACCAAGTCATATGTGTTTGAAAGAAGGGACACATTTGAAAAAGGTAAGGGCTTATAAGCGGCGCGTTGTAAGGGTGCGGCTCCACTGATGCGGAGAGGATCGGAGCTGTGCAAAATTGACCACACATTCCTCAAATTCAAAATTCGAAACACTTTGATGCGGTCTCATTGGCCGAGCTCCCACAGCTCCGCTCCGCTCCGCATCAGTGGAGCCGCACCCTAATGGTCTTTGGGGGCTTCCCTAATGGTCGTGCTGATTTGGCCTGATTTTTCTTCGAGTTGTTAAGGACAAAATATTAAATTTGCTTACGGAAATAAGCCGGTAGGAATTGAGTTCTATGAACGCCCCGCTACCGAAGAATATATTTGTCACCACTGTACTTAATTCTCCCGTGGGTGTCATTAGAGTCGACTGAGGGATTGAAATGTCACTGACTATTCGTCTATTGAAGATTGATGATGGGCGTTATCCTAGTGGACACACTATTGCCATCACCAACCCGCTCGTCCAGCGTGACGATTATGGGCAACCTCCTAATGCGTCCATACGTATATGTAATAGGTGATGCCTAATATCCAGCAGTGAGTTGAAAAAGATGATGGTGTTGATAAAGCAAGAAGGGTAAATATACACCTCAAGCTCCAACGGGAATTTAAAGTTGACGAATCTACGAGAAAATAAATCTATTCCTATTATAGTTCGGGAAATATTATTTGACCGACCCTTATCTAACTTACGACCTTTTGTTTTCCATTATTAACAATAGAAAAGTGCTAGACCGCTGATTGTCTAATAAGTGTTAACGCAAAACAAAACGTCGTAAGTAAGATAACATTCGGTCAAATTATATTTCTCGAACTAGATCGATTCATAATCTAAATAATTAGTTAAAATAACACATGCTGTGGATAGACGTGGGAAAATGTTTATTTCCATTCAATTGCTAAACAAATCCGCCTAAACCGGCTATAATATGTCTAAACCAAATATAGTTGACACAGAACGGCCGGAGTAGGGCACAGAAAGAACCTTTATACTTGCTTTTTGTTGTGACTAGTAAGTACAGTACTTGCCGTTGCAACTGGAAAGCTACTTTTACTCGCCCAGTGTGTAGGCGGGTATATTTGAGAATTGTTCGAAATTTAAACTCACTTTGTCCTCAATGATACATTGCGTGTATTTTTTTAATTTTAAAGTGTATTTTTCTGTTAGAATTGTAATGGTTATGATAAATGTCGTGGTGGCAATTGTGTACCCTTCATGTAGATTGCCTTTAAAGGTTTTTAAAATATGGGATATTCTTTATAAGGAATTAAATGCTTACCTTACTAAGAAAGCATCTTTGATTTATTATGATTAATTGTTCTACAGTTACTCGTTGCCACACTTACGACCTGAGACACCCTTAAAGTCATAGTTTAATAGCTAAACAATTTACAAAACTGTACTACGAGTATTTAAGTTGGAAACTATCCGTTCAACTACTGTACAATAATGAAATCATTGCCATTCTACCCCGTTGGTTGTAACCTAATTGGCCGAGCAAAAACTGCACAATGGAAATTGAATTTCAAACTTCCAACTATTAAACCTGAATTGTTTTGTTGCTATTACCAGGGGTGGAAGAATCAGGAGAAGTAATGATGCCGACGACCGACTTGATGGACAAAATATAAAGCGTGTTTGGTCATAGACTATAGTTGCTCCCTAATTTTATCTTCTAACCAGCACCTTAGATTTTTTTAAACACATGCAAAGCGCACTGTGCAACAAATATTTTTTCACACTGTATATTTATTTTTCGGAGGTAATATTTAAAAAATTTGCCGCGAAAACAATTATTGCCGTATGTTGCCCGTTCAAATGTTTCGAACGCGTATGTTATGAAATAGAGATAAATAAACAAAAACATGCATTAGAAGTGTTAAATATATGTGGAAAATTTTGATCTATTTTGACATTAAATAAAACACAAAATTAATTGTTTGGAAAATAGATTTTCCTCAAAATTCTCCATACAAAACATTGATTTCATAGGAAAAAACCTCATTAACC
>JALPQI010025836.1:0-13764 GCA_025490895.1 Thaumatotibia leucotreta | reverse complement strand
TTCTTGTAAATTAATTTACGAAATAATACGTACATTACTGCAGACGCCGGGAAAGATGGCATTTCACGGCGAGGCATGTATTTGTATAGTGCTTTTCTCAAACATATGCAATGAAATAAAAAATACGACAGTCAAAAAAAACCGACGCCATGTTTTAAAAATACAGGGTGGTCCAAACCTTGACGTCAACAATTTTTTTTTTAGGTTCCCTACGTCATGGGCTATCAGAATATACCCCATGTATGTTAGCCGATTTTTTGAAGTTTTCGAGTTATGAATTTTTGAAATTTTTTTTTGAGAAATTCTGGAATGAAGAAATTTATTGATAAAAAAAAAGTAATTGGGTTTTTTTTAATATTTTCTTTTTGTAAAAGTATTACTACAAATAAATCATTTACTGACAAAAAAATTAGCGTCCTCGATTTTATACAAGTAGGATAAAAAATACCAAATTCAAAATTTTACGTTAAAAACGCATCAAAATAGCATTAATGTACGTAAATAAAAAAATAAAACATATCCCAAGGATTTTTGGTAATCTTAAGACTGCCCTAGACCTTAAACCTTCGTAAAAGCAAAAAAAAGTGATACTTAATAATGAGGATTTTTCGGAGTAGTCGGTCAAATAAACTTAAAAAACAACTTCTAAATTTTTAATTTAAAAATAAAGTAAAATTTCGTCTTTTTAGTTGTTCTTATCAATAAACAAAGACAGAAAATACCACGAAAACTCAATTTGTGTAGTTATTCAAGTAATTTTTTACTACTTTAAAATTTTAAGCTTTTTTAAGTTTATTTGACCAACTACTCCGAAAAATCCTCATCATTAAGTATCACTTTTTTTTGCTTTTACGAAGCCTCAAGGTCTAGGGCGGTCTTTAGAATACGAAAATTCCTTGGGATATGTTTTATTTTTTTATTTACGTACATTAATGCTATTTTGATGCGTTTTTAACAAAAAAATTAGCGTCCTCGATTTTATACAAGTAGGATAAAAAATACCAAATTCAAAATTTTACGTTAAAAACGCATCAAAATAGCATTAATGTACGTAAATAAAAAAATAAAACATATCCCAAGGATTTTCGGTAATCTTAAGACTGCCCTAGACCTTAAACCTTCGTAAAAGCAAAAAAAGTGATACTTAATAATGAGGATTTTTCGGAGTAGTCGGTCAAATAAACTTAAAAAACAACTTCTAAATTTTTAATTTAAAAATTAAGTAAAATTTCGTCTTTTTAGTTGTTCTTATCAATAAACAAAGACAGAAAATACCACGAAAACTCAATTTGTGTAGTTATTCAAGTAATTTTTTACTACTTTAAAATTTTAAGCTTTTTTAAGTTTATTTGACCAACTACTCCGAAAAATCCTCATCATTAAGTATCACTTTTTTTTGCTTTTACGAAGCCTCAAGGTCTAGGACGGTCTTTAGAATACGAAAATTCCTTGGGATCTGTTTTATTTTTTTATTTACGTACATTAATGCTATTTTGATGCGTTTTTAACGTAAAATTTTGAATTTGGTATCTTTTATCCTACTTGTATCAAAGTGAGGACGCTAATTTTTTTGTCAGTAAATGCTTTATTTGTAGTAATACTTTTACAAAAAGAAACTAGTTAAAAAATCCAATAACTTTTTTTTTTTATTAATAAATTTCTTCATTCCAGAATTTCTCAAAAAATTTTTTACAAAAATTCATAACTCGAAAACTACAAAAAATCGGCTAACATACATGGGGTATATTGTGATAGCTCATGACGTGTAAAAAAAAATTTCTGACGTCAAGGTTTGGACCACCCTGTATATTACTTACCGGCCTAGGCCGGTTAATTCGTATAAAAATCCTTACTATTATCTCGAGGTCATCCGGCTGCAACGTCATACTTTAAAGCCTACTACCGACTATGACGAACATAATGATAACATTTCATTACATGTTTGAGAAAAGATATAATATGAACTAAACGTCTCCTAATCCTAACGTTACCTTACCCTCTTCTCCTCTCCTAACATAACAACCCGCTAACGATTGATTTTCCCTTTCGGTCTTAAAGATATATTGATAAGACCGAAAGGGACATAATTCAATCTTTATTGCACTTATAAAGTGGTTTACAAGGTGTTACAGAGACAAATTGTGCACGGCAGATTTTGTTAAGGCTTAAAACAATAGTACATTGTGCATCAAGGGAGGTAAGTACGGAACTACTAACGAAAGTGTTAGAAGCCCGACGCCGTAGATGGAGGGCTTTTATGACTCGAGTTAGTATTCCGTACTTACCTACAATATTTTTCATCACACTTGCCGACAAAAAAAAGTTTTATAACATAATATTATTAAATGACGTACTGATATTTCTATTACTCCCTGGGGAATTTCATTTTTCTATTACTCCCGTTATGCACGCAATCAATGGCGCGCTTAGACAGCAAGTGTGATGAAAAAATACAAAAAAATGTATATATTCCCAGGTCCTTCAACACGTCCGGCTACCCCTACTGAGCCCCAAGTTCCTCGTGGGCACCGTCTCGTCAGAGCTGCTCATTCGCTCCGACGACGCGTGCCGCGACCTACTAGACGAGGCCAAGAACTACCTGCTCCTGCCGCAGGAGCGGCCTCTCATGCAGGGGCCGAGGACGAGGCCTAGGAAGCCTACACGGCGAGGTAGGGTTGAACTGAAATCTGTCGTCACGCTGATGACGCATTGGAGTGACGGAGATAAATAAAATAACGTCGTTGAGATTGCCAATACCCACATGTGTAAATTTCAAATTTGACAAAAGAAGACTGTACAAATATGTCATTAATTGATTTTTCAGTTCCTGAAATTGTGCACATAACGGAATTGGCAATCTCAACGAGGATAAATAAATATCTTGGGACATGTTACACAAATCGACTTAGTCCCACGGTAAGCTCAATTTGAGGCTTGGGGTGTGGATACCAAGGGACGATATTTATAATAGATATATGCATATAGATACTTAAATACATAGACAGCCATGACCATGACCGAGGAATAATTGCCCCAGGAGCGGCCCCTCATGCAGGGGCCGAGGACGAGGCCCAGGAAGCCTACACGGCGAGGTAGGATACTGAACTGAAGTCTGTCTCATCGACGCGTGACGCGACCTGCTAGACGAGGCCAAGAACTACCTGCTGCTGCCACAGGAGAGGCCTCTCATGCAGGGGCCGAGGACGAGGCCTAGGAAGCCTACACGGCGAGGTAGGATACTGAACTGAAGTCTGTCTCATCGACGCGTGACGCGACCTGCTAGACGAGGCCAAGAACTACCTGCTGCTGCCACAGGAGCGGCCTCTCATGCAGGGGCCGAGGACGAGGCCTAGGAAGCCTACACGGCGAGGTAGGATACTGAACTGAAGTCTGTCTCATCGACGCGTGACGCGACCTGCTAGACGAGGCCAAGAACTACCTGCTGCTGCCACAGGAGCGGCCTCTCATGCAGGGGCCGAGGACGAGGCCTAGGAAGCCTACACGGCGAGGTAGGATACTGAACTGAAGTCTGTCTCATCGACGCGTGACGCGACCTGCTAGACGAGGCCAAGAACTACCTGCTGCTGCCACAGGAGCGGCCTCTCATGCAGGGGCCGAGGACGAGGCCTAGGAAGCCTACACGCCGAGGTAGGGTACTGAACTGAAGACTGACAGTCACGCTGATGACGCATTGGAGTGACAGAGATAAATAAAATAACGTCGTTGAGATTGCCAATACCCACATGTGTAAATTTCAAATTTGACAAAAGAAGACTGTACAAACATGTCATTTGGATTGATTTTTCAGTTCCTGAAATTGTGCACATAACGGAATTGGCAATCTCAACGAGGATAAATAAATATCTTGGGACATGTTACACAAATCGACTTAGTCCCGCGGTAAGCTCAATTTGAGGCTTGGGGTGTGGATACCGAGGGACGATATTTATAATAGATATATGCATATAGATACTTAAATACATAGACAGCCATGACCATGACCGAGGAATGATTGCCCCAGGAGCGGCCTCTCATGCAGGGGCCGAGGACGAGGCCTAGGACGCCTACACGCCGAGGTAGGGTACTGAACTGAAGTCATCTGTCTCATAGAAAATTCTAAAGTCATAGAAAATTTGAATTTGTCGTCATTTTGACAAAGTCAAAGTATTTATTTGCCAGAATACAGTACGGGAAGTTCTTATAAAATAATATATAACTGTGTATTCAGCCATCACACAGGCGTGCAAATATTTAGAGAAGCAATTAATATAGCACAGTAGATTTTTTTGTTAATTACAAAATTAATAATAAATACAAACATTATGTCAAATAAATGAAACACAATAATACCGATCTAAGTCACTTATACTCTAAATAATTCTTAACACTATAAAAACATCTTTCGATAAGCCAATTCGTCAATTTATTTTTAAAACTATTACCCTGGAGCACCTTAATGTGCTCTGGCAAGTTATTATACAATTTAATGCACATGTTAGCCACATTTTTTCCATATATCACCTTGCTCACTCGAGGTTTGTACAACAGGTCCATGATCCTTTTTCTGGTCTGTCCTAGCATCATGTCATCACGTTTTGGGAAATCACTTAGACGTGTGACAGACAGAGTATACATACGCTCGTCTCTATTTCAGGCGAAGTCCTATTCGCCGTCGGCGGCTGGTGCTCCGGCGACGCCATCGCATCCGTCGAGCGCTTCGACCCTCAAACCGCCGAATGGAAGATGGTCGCACCCATGTCCAAGCGCCGCTGCGGCGTCGGTGTGGCCGTACTACATGACCTGCTTTACGCCGTCGGCGGCCATGACGGTCAGAGCTACCTCAATAGTATCGAGAGATACGATCCTCAGACCAATCAGGTAAATGTGATTAAATCCTGGTCACGGCACCAAAATGTAATCGCGATGTAGACACTAATGTGCCGAGAGGAAGGTGGTCGATGGGTAGAACTACACCAATAAATAGTATCGAGAGAAACGACCCTGAGACCAATCAGGTAACGACGATTAAATGTAGCAATCCTGGTCACGGCACCAAAATGTAATCGCGATGTAGATACAAATATACCGATGGGAAGATGGTTGCGTCCATGTCCAAGCGCCGCTGCGGCGTCGGTGTGGCCGTACTACATGACCTGCTTTACGCCGTCGGCGGCCATGACGGACAGAGCTACCTCAATAGTATCGAGAGATACGATCCTCAGACCAATCAGGTAAAGGCGATTAAATCCTGGTCACGGCACCAAAATGTAATCGCGATGTAGATACAAATATGCCGATGGGAAGATGGTCGCGCCCATGTCCAAGCTCAACAGTATCGAGAGATACGATCCTCAGACCAATCAGGTAAAGACGATTAAATGTAGCAATCCTGGTCACGGCACCAAAATATAATCGCGATGTAGATACAAATATGCCGATTGGAAGAGCCCATGTCCAAGCGCCGCTGCGGCGTCGGTGTGGCCGTACTACACGACCTGCTTTACGCCGTCGGCGGCCATGACGGTCAGAGCTACCTCAATAGTATCGAGAGATACGACCCTCAGACCAATCAGGTAAAGACGATTAAATGTAACAATCCTGGTCACGGCACCAAAATGTTATCGCGGTGTAGATAGTAATCACTTGCTTTGATTTTTGCGATAGACTATATGTCTATGTAAAATAAGAGTGATGACATGTAACAAAAGCCAGATGAAGCAAGTGAGTGGATAAGCGGTGTTGCTGTATTACATGGTATATCTTTTATGCTGATTTTGAAGAATTCTTATTGTGTTATTTTATCATAATATACTAAATATAAAAATGTAATGATAGTTTTATTATGCAATCAACCTTGTTACCCTCAATTAGCTGTTGTGTAATTGAGCAAACTTCGTTTGGCAGGAAATAATTATTTATCTTTTCATCACACTTGCTCGTAAATGCTGATTTTATAAGTAGGCATGCATGAACGTAATGAGCTATATTATGCCCATGGTCGTAATGACTTTTTCATACAACATTACGTCGCTGGTGCGCGCGGCGGCGGCGGCGCGCGCTGCGCCGGGACTTCTGTTATAAAAATGATAAAAAGACATCCCTGTTTTTGAGAAATGATTTAGACCATTTTAGAGTAGTTTTGTGAAAATATATTGTTTTATTTACTTTTTTTGCCTCACAGGTGTGATGAAAAACATTGTGTGTGCCACGGGCGGTACAAGAATTATTACAATTTCTTATTTACCGCCATTTTCTTATTTTCTTCATTTTAGTGTAAACGAATTTTGTTCTATGCAGTGGTGCGGCGCCGTTGCGCCCACATCGTCGTGTCGTACTTCGGTGGGAGTGGCCGTACTGGACGGTGCTTTGTACGCCGTGGGTGGACAAGATGGCGTCCAGTGTCTCAACCACGTCGAGCGTTATGAGCCCAAGGAGAACCGGTGGACCAAGGTCGGTACCACTATTTCCACCAAGTGGCTGCAACGACAATAATTTTAGTCCTTAAACGATAGTCATCTGATCCGTAATATGAATTGTCTTTATAGTATTTTATGGAACCCTTGTTTAAGAGAGGTCAAAAAAGGTGAGTGGCGTGGGTAACAATTTGAGGCGAAGCCGAAAATTGATATTAAAGACGCCACGAGCATTTTTGACTCAGTTAAACAATGTTGCATACAATACTTTTTCTACGACAACACATTTATTTTTAAGTAAAATTGTTTTTAGAAATATTCTTAGTCAAACACAATTTTATTAATCATCAAGGTCGGGCGGGAGACGTCAAAATTAAAAAAGAAAGCTCCTCTATGGTTTACTGTTCATCAGATTTTTTTTTTAAATTAGGTTGGCAGCCATGTATTTCATTAAGTCTTGTATACACGAGGTGTCTTAAAATGCAAGAAACGCACTGCGTGTAAACCCGAATGAGTTTATAGGGAATAGACAATATAGACTTATCTAGACATCTGTAAGTGTGTTCTTCTTCTTCTTCTTCTTCTTCATCAGCCTATGATAGTCCACTACTGGACGTAGGCCTCTCCTATTAACTATGCGTATAGCAGCATTAGGAGGTAAATGCCCATAATCGCCACGCTGGGCAAGCGGATTGGCGATCGCAGTAATGTGTCCACTGTGATGACGCTGCTGCCCATCAACAATTTTTTATCAAAGAATAGTAAGTGACACTTCAATCCCTTAGTCGACTCTTACGACACCCGCGGGAGGAGTCGGGGTGGTGACAAATGTATTCTTACTGCCGTCACCACACGGCAACCACCTATTTCCACCAAATGGCTGGCAACAAAATAGTACATTACAACACTAGTGCAAAAACATGAAATTCGAAACAAGTGGCGATGTTTATTAACACGACCGATATAGTGTTTTAAATCGACACGAGTTACGAATTTCGTTTTTGCACGTGTCTCGTACGACGTTTTTTTAGTGCAGATGGCCCTCCGAAGTTTCGGACCTGACGTAAAATGACTTAAATGACACACTTCTCGCACTAGAGCCTAAAAAAGTCACCATCTGTACTAAAAATAATGTTAGTCTTTAAACGATACTCATCTGATCCATAATATGAACTGTCTTTAAGTGTATAATTAGTTTATTAATTTTTTGGTACCTTACGGCTGTCGTACTAGAAATTATCTAAATTATCAAAACTGACCTCGTTAATAATGAAACAAGCTTCGATAATTAATTAAAATGTCATCGGATTAATTCGTCATACATATTTTCGTATATTCTTCCCATTAAAGCAATGAAACGAAATGAAGTTGAGTGTGAAGTTCCTGATTTGCATAAACTTCCTTCTAATACATGATTGAATGACAGGTGGCGGCTATGACAACGCGGCGGCTCGGCGTCGCTGTGGCAGTACTAGGGGGAGCCCTATATGCGGTAGGGGGGTCCGACGGACAATCCCCCCTCAATACCGTCGAGCGGTATGACCCTAGGTAACTATTATTGCTATACAAACAAACGAACGAAACATTTGATATTAATCCTGGTCACGACACCAAATTGTAACTACTATAGGAGATTAATTCAGGTATTCTGTCAGCCTCTGTGGCCTAGCTCTATAGACTGCTAGAGGTTCCGGGTTCGAATCCCGGCGAGGTAATTATTTGTGTATTGTATGTATGTATGAGTTCTGTAACACTTCATATTCTTATTTTCCCACAATAATTAGACAAAGATAAAGATTTTAGGTAATATATTCTTTCTTATTGTATTGAATAAATAATCATTAAATAAGCTTTTGTTATAGATAGTGAATAAATAAAATACGATAATAGTTGATTATTAATGTAATACTTTGAAGATTTAAATAAACACCGTCCTTGCAAATATTAACGTCGTAGAACTAACTGTATTTTCATAAATCAAATCAATTTATTGCATTTCATTCGTACATGAACTCTGTGAGGTTACGGCAACATAGACTTGATATTAATTACAATAAACTTACACGAACATAATAGTAGAATAACACGGTCAACTCATGCACTTTAAATCTTAGATTTATTTATTAAATATCATTATACCTTTTAAACATATTTAAATATTTATCATACGGGTTACTCACGTAATTTAAGTCGATAATTGCTCGACATGTTTCGAGCCATTCAGGGGATCCTCATCATGGGCTTAGCTCCCGGATACTCCATAATGAGGATCCTCTAAATGGATCGAAACATGTTGAACAATTATCGATTTAAATTACGTGAGTAACCCGTTTGATAAATATTTAAATACCTTTTAAAGCTCATATACAGTACACGCATATGTTATGTACCTAAAATTAGTATAATCATAAACTTTTTCCTTAAGACCCTGATACGACACGACGTCTACTTTTTCTTTCACTTGGTCCATGTACGCCCTTTAAATTAGTATACCAAGCAATATTTCCAGAGCCAACAAATGGACGCCAGTAGCGCCCATGTCGACGCGGCGCAAACACCTCGGCTGCGCCGTGTTCGACGGACAGATCTACGCCGTCGGCGGCCGCGACGACTGCACCGAGCTCTCCTCCGCTGAACGGTCCGTATACATTACCAATTTTTTTATTATTATTATTATATATATATATATATATATATATATTTTTTTTTTTTTTTTTTTTTTTTTTTTTTTTTTTTTTTTTTTTTTTTTTTTTTACATCTTACACAAATCGACCTAGTCCCACGGTAAGCTCAATTAAGGCTTGTGTGGTACTAGGCGACGATATATATAATAGATAGATACATATAGATACTTAAATACATAGACAACCATGACCAAGGAACAAATATTTGTGATAAATAAATACACAAATAATGCCCTCGCCGGGATTCGAACCCGGAACCTCCAGCTTCGTAGGCAGGGTCACTACCAACTAGGCTACGGAGGCTGACAGCTACATTACACCTCGTGTTCGACGGACAGATCTCCCCAGTCGGCGGCCGCGACGACTGCACCGAGCCGTCCTCCGCTGAACGGTTTTTTTTTTGGCATCTTACACAAATCGACCTAGTCCCACGGTAAGCTCAATTAAGGCTTGTGATGTGGGTACTAGGCGACGATATATATAATAGATAGGTACTTAAATACATAGACATAATACGGCCGCGACGACTGCACCGAGCTCTCCTCCGCTGAATGGTCCGTATACATTAGTAAGGTCCGACCGAGACCCATATTTTAGTCTCGGCCGAGACCGAGACAGAGACCGAGAATAAATTTGATTCTAGGCCGAGACCGAGACCGAGACCGAGACTTGGTAGAAGGGATAAAAAACGTATAATTTACATAAAAAATCCCTAGCAAATACCTATAGTAAGTCCATCGTCAAACTAAATAAAGCAATTTTCTTTGGATATTTCTATTTTTGGAAACATTTTTATGTAGGTACCCCACAAACCGGTATTCGAATTTAGGTATGTTTATCGATAGTATGATAGGGGTCGCTTACTCTAAATTATTCCTTCCATTCATTTTAAAGTGAAATTGAAGTCAGTTCATGTCAATATGACACCAATAAAATCGCAGTAAGTACGCGAGATGGCGTCAAGCTCGCCAATTACAGCTCATTACGAATCTCGGCCACGGTCGAGAGTCCCGGCCATTTTTGGCCGTGAATGCTGAGATCGAGATCTCGGTCGGACCTTATTCATTAGTACATTACTATAGAGGACGGGAAACGAAGGGTCACAGGCCAAGTAGATATATCTCGCCGAAGGAACTGAGGCCAGATAGAGATACGCGGCCTGTAACCTTGTTTCTCGCCGACATTTGTATAGTGCTTTTCTCAAACTTGCAATGTAATAAAAAATCGAAAGTGATTTTCACAGTACACAAACAAACAAATCAAAGAACGAAATGAATCTACAAAATAATTAAAAAACGTGAACGTGAATTTGAAACGTGATTTTTTGTAACTGTTTGAGATAACCTTTTACCCGGTGACATTGACAATAGTTCTTTTTTTACGGTGAAATGCCAAGATGTTCTGTCACTTTACAAGTTACTTCCGGTATTTAACTTTTTAAAACAGGGTCCTTCCTTTACATATCAAGTTCTATCATCGAACCAGCGAGATGGTACTTCCTGGTGCCTGGTTAAATTTGACGTACGTAATGCCAACATTTCATTGCAAGTTTGAGAAAAAAATATTTATTGTCAACCACGGACCATGGTGTTACAAGAACGGAAAAACCATGGTGTTACAAAGAGCGGAACTTTGTTGCCAATGACAGACGTATGACGTAGCTGCTGCATACAGAGTATTTTTATCTAGATGATAGATAATCATTAACCACTAACAACTTATTGGCCTTTTTAGTTCACGAATATTTTATTGACGTTTGAGACGGCCAGTACTAATAAAAACTTGATCACATAACTAACCGTCGTTTTGCAGCGACCAACTAAATTTTTTTGTCAATCTGACTTAAAACTTCTGTCAAAACATCGAAGTTTTTTGCATAACTATAATCAACTGTCTTTCTCATTTTCATTAGAAAATGGGCGAAATCAATATATATGTATATTCATCGTTTTAGTATTTTTTGTTCGTGAATTTAAGAAATGTGAATTGATAAGGTTACAATGTTTATATCCTATATCCCAATTCCCAATTAATAATGATGTCGCTGCCTAATTATAACATACATGTTTATATTTAGTCAGCCTCCGTAGCTTAGTTGGTAGTGACCCTGCCTACGAAGCTGGAGGTTCCGGGTTCGAATCCCGGCGAGGGCATTATTTGTGTATTTATTTATCACAAATATTTGTTCCTTGGTCTTGGCTGTCTATGTATTTAAGTATCTATCTATTATATATATCGTCGCCTAGTTCCCACATCACACGCCTTAATTGAGCTTACCGTGGGACTGGGTCGATTTGTGTGAGATGTCCCAAGATATTTATTTATTCATAAACTGTGAGAGATAATATAAAATACTCAGATAAATATTGTTCAACAGATACGATCCCGCAGCAGACGCGTGGTCGCCCGTGGTGGCCATGACGTCGCGCCGCAGCGGCGTGGGGCTCGCCGTCGTCAACGGGCAGCTCTACGCCGTCGGCGGCTTCGACGGCACCGCCTACCTCAAGTCCATCGAGGTAAGTGCATAAACACTATAGCTGCGACCATATACATTGATTTCTGTACATTGATTTCATACCGTGATTTCTAATAACCCGAAAGATTTTAACAGTGTGTTCCTGACCACATTTAGAAACTATAATGTCGTATAAACTTTTCTGGATATCGCCTAGTTTCAGAGTTATTACCAATTTAAAAAAAAACATATTTTCTAATTGTAACTCGGTACAAAAGGTCTTTTTAACGGCGTTGGTGCCATTATGGAGAATAGTCTCACTAGCCTCATTAATAGATATCGAAAAGTGAGAAATAAAACCTTTTAAAAATGATGTTTTTGTAAAAAAAACCATAACACTCATTGTAAGTGCTAGTTTCATGAATAACTTTTACTTTTTATGTTAAAATACATTCAAAAATTAAATAACAATTGAAAAAAAATTTTTTTTTTTCGCCAAAAATGACAAAAGTCATATAATATTGTTTGTTTATTTTTACATCAAACATGCGTGGTTAAAATATTTCGGGTATTAGAGATCACGGTGTATAACATGGACGTCTAACGCCAGCTCAAAAATGTCCCCAAAACCAATTGTTCAATTGTGCCAGGATGTGCCATAGCGCTTTTCTTAACACCGCGCATATTTCGGTGCCACATCTTTGACAAACGTTTATAGATAGCCAATCAAAACTTTGATGGACCAATCACAACTATTTTTTAATAGCGGTTTAAGTTTTTATAGATTGATATTGAAATTCATTACCACGATGCGTTGAAGAGGGGGTGACACTTATCAACTAAAATTCAGGACCGTTTTTGATAGACAATTTAGTATGGCTTGCGGCTTCCATGTTTTATTTGTTCGCTATAGGAATAGCGAAGATACGTTGGGACATGAATCCTTACATTTTGGTCGTAATTTGCCAAATTTTCTGATAAATCCTGGTCATTTCATCAAATTATAAATGTAATCCTACTGAATGTGGGTGGCGTAGGACCGGTCATTGTGGCAATTTTTGGGGGAGGCCTAATGTTCAGCAGTGGACGTCTTTCGGCTGGTATCATGATGATGATGATGAAGCTACACGACTGCCTAAAAAAGGAGTGTACCTCCTTTCGCGTATCGCTTAGTCTATCGCGGGTACGTGGGATAAACACTATAGGAAAATATTAACGACATACAACATTATGTTGGGACATGAATCCTTATATTTTCGATTGTGATTTGTCGAAAAATTCTGTTTAATCCTGGTCACTGCACCAAATTGTAATTCTGACTGGTCGTTGTCAACGGGCAGGTCTATTTGAAGTCCGTGGGATTAACATGATAGGAAAACTAAAAAAAATAAGAAAGATAATGGTATGCGACAAAGATTCATTGATACACATGAATACTTTGTGTTTTAGTTGGAATTTGCTGTCGAAATAATGTTTAAAACCGACAGGACGATTTTGGAGTTCACAAGGGGAACCATCAAAATAATATAAATAATCCTGGTCACGGCACCAAAATGTAACGCTAAGAAATATCATCAAGTCGTTCCACTTTATCAATTTTGCCATCGTAAAAGGGAAAGACGTCGGCTACTTTGGTTTATTAGTAAAGTATACAAATACAATTTAAAAACACTAAGGTGACTTACATTTTTAATTAATAGGTAATTTATTAAATAGGTGCAAAAAAATGTTATTTTTAATTATGGTACAAAAAATGTTTATTTTATTTTATTTATTTTTATACTAACGGCCTTATTCATAAAAAGTTACGCGCCCGCTGATGGGTCGTTGTTGACCGGATGGCTAAAAACGTTATTCATAAACGGTCAATAGCGCTATTCAGCCGCTCAAACCTACTATAAATCCCCCGAAAGTTATAGAGCCGAGGACCCTTCTATAACGGTCTTATAACTTCTTATTTAACAAGATGGCTGCCAAAATTTTGATCAGCTGATTTTTGACAGGAGCATAACCATGCGTTTAAAGTAGGCAGAAGAGAAAAGATAGATAAAGGTATGAAAGTCTGATTTGGTGTATAGTTTTTTATATCGTCTATTCATCTGATTATTATTAAATATGTATCCAGAGATACTTAATTATATTTAGATAGGTATTTAAAATAAATATCCGATGATTTATTGTAAGTGTGGCGGGCCTCCACCGGTCGCTACTC
>JALPQI010025835.1:0-16305 GCA_025490895.1 Thaumatotibia leucotreta | reverse complement strand
AGATAAAGGTAATAACAACATTAATCAAGGCATCTAGCAGATTACTGTTAGTTAATAGTAAATTGTTACGTTACCCAAGCGTTGAAAGTGACTCATGACACCTAACATATTTCAATTATGAGTGTGAAATTGATGCTTTCACCCGAAGTAAACACTTTTAATTTTGACTGTGAGGAAAATAAAATACTACAGTAAATGAATATTACCTATATGTAAATGTATATCTAACACAGACCAACCATATCCTACCTCCAACATTTCCGCAATGGCCATTGGCCACCTTGCCACTGATAAGTGATAACTAGATTTTACCTAATCAAGTTGGTCACGAGGCACATCCAGATGAAAATGGAAACAATTGTGTCTGTTGTTGGACCACATGGCAATTAAAAAAATACTTTCTCTCCACCCTAGGGATGAAAACACTATTTTCTTGTTGGCTTGAAAATTTGACATTTCGAAAAAGTTTTATTGATTGAGATTTATAATTGTTAAACTTAATCATATATTTTTTTCTACTTGTCGGCTGTAGTATTTGAATTAAGATTACATATACAAAATTATAATCATACATTTTCATCGAGTTTGCTACTCAACTGAACTCATTTAATACAACACTGTAAGTTAATTGAATTTGATCAATAACGTACCAGCAATAAATACATCAACGAGGGGCCACCCCAGGATCTGGACTTCTTTACGGCGTATTAACTTGTGTTCATATCATTACTTAGATTTGTTTACTTATTTTTATTGACTCGTAGAGAAAGTATTATGCACAATAGTGTTGTAATGAATGAAGCTTTTCAATCTCGTACCTTATTTAAGACACTCAGCACGCTTCGTGGCCTTAACACGGTACTCGAATGAAAAGATCTCTATTATCTATAACACGATTGTGTAAAATACTATTAGATTGGTCCGTCTCAATGGAAATATCCAATACCCATAGTTTGTTAGAATTCCGTAGCCAAAATGGCAAAAACGGAACCCTTATAGATTCGTCATGTCCGTCTGTCACAGCCGATTTACTCGGAAATTATAAATGCTACAGTGATGAAATTTGGTAAGGATATGTGTTGTATGAACCGCTACAGGATTATGATACTATATTGTAAAAAAATGTTTGGGGTGGGGGCCCTCCATACATGTAACTGAGGTAGTTAATAGATTTTTTTTTAGAACTATATAAGCGTGCGGGGTATTAATGCAAAGGTCTTTGAAAATGATATAAAGGTTTATAAACCTCATTTTTATTTAAGCGAATCGTTTTCGAGATATCTGCTCTCAAAGTCCGGAAAATGTGTCCCCCCCCCTCTATTTTTTAAACTACGCGGTATAAACTTAAAAAAAAAATGTTATGCACATTTCTATCAACGATTTTTGGTTTGATTAAATTATCTTTTATAGTTTTTGAGGTAAGTAGGTTGATTTAACCGTATTTTTTAACGATAAATTGATAATGGTTCGGAACCCTTCGCGCGCGAGTCCGACTCGCACGTAATTTCTAGGGCTCGCGGTCGTGTCCGGATTTCGTGTCAACGTTTCTCAAACCCGTGTTCGTGTTACACGTACACGGGTTTATGAGTTTATTGTATGAAATAGACCTTATTGCGTAACAGATAAGAGTCGAAATTTATAAAACATTAATAAAAAGTTATATCGGCTGACCTTTCCTGAACAGGTAGTGTTTTGTAGTGTCGAATGATCTTATTTGCATTTGCTCAAATTATTTCGAACAAGTTCGGTTCGGTCTTAAGTACCCGGGTACCCGGGTAGCACGCGGTTTCGTGTAAACGGTATCCGTGTATTGGACACGGACACGGGTACCCGGCGGGTTCGTGTAATTCGGGTTCTTAGTACCGTCGGGCTTTAGAACACGGGTATCCGGTTTGGCGGTTTACACGTGTACCGTGAGCCAGGGATCGGAACCGGTTTTTTAGAAAAACCTCCAAATAGCTCAATGTTTTAAAATGTTTTACGCTCTTTATGTAGTATTCAACATTATATGTAATTATTATGATCATATTTTTCAATTATATCTTCGGTTTATATTTTTTTTGTTAATGGAGAACAAAAAAAATATAAACCGAAGAACGAAAAAGAACGGAATTCGAACAGTTCTTTTGTATGGAGCAAAAACCGTTATCCGATCCCTGCCGTGAGCCCTAGTAATTTCTCGGCATGCTTAACCATACTAAACCCTATTATTTGTACTTTATGATACAATCAAGAAATAAAAAGAATCAAACAAGAAATAAGTATTTTTTCATCTATTTTAAATTTTGCATTATTTTTGGGACAGCCTTTATATTACGTACAAGCGTAAATTCTAACTGCTGATGAAGAATAAATTGTGGTCCGGTACTTCATTTCATGTACATGAAATTTAAATCAATTACACACTGACCCCCTTTATTCGTAAACGTCTGCTAACTTAGCAAGCCGGGTTATTCCCACCTGTTACCACCAACTTGACACCAGTGGTAACAACTGGGAATTTTTTTCCCACCTGTTACCACCAGAGTACTTGGTGGTAACTACTGGGAAAAAGAATTCCCAGTAGTTACCACCAATCACTTTAGTGGTAGCTACTGGGAAAAATAAATCCCAGTTGTTACCACCAAGTACTTTACTAGTAATGTGCTTGTTTTTAATATAATATATACACAAAATACTTTGCCAGTTATTAATAAGGAGCTAATTTTATGAATAATGCTTTATTTACAAAATGTCTTATTAACCATCGAATTTCACTAAAAAATTAATACATTTTGAAAATATTTTTTTCACTTTTTTTTTAATTATGTTGTCAATATTACCTACTCTGAATCTGAACCAAAAATATTAAAAACTATGTATATAACATTTATTTAATACATCAAAATACAATCATAATAACACTTAAACCTATGAAATATAACGATAATATAAAACTAATTAAATATAGTGAATAAAACTATCTAACTTAAATTATTCGAAAAGTCCGCCACGAGTTGTACCTGGAGCGAAGGTACCCATCACACTAGCAGCGTTACCACGTTGAATGGCGATGGATAACCTTTGCACCAGGTACACCCCCGCGCGGGCGTCAGATCCCCTCTCCCATATACGACTTCCAACTTCTCGGATGAACGAAATTGCTTCAGATCCCCAGCATCCCGTTGTTTCAAATGAAAGAGGCACAAAAAAGTAACCATTGCACAATGTCATATATTTTTGTCGCTTTTTGAACGCGGCAAGCTCGGCAGCGGCACCAGCGGTTCGCACTGTTCTGCTTAGATGTGACGCAGCAAAAGTGCTCACACACGTGGCGTCCCAAAGCAGACATTGTCCCCTCTGCCACGGTACTAAAGTTAGTCCGTCAGGGCGTTTACCATCGGTGCGACAGAGACCTGGAGGCTCTAGGACACACGGGATATTGGCGGAGATTAGGGCCCTCCGGACGATATCATTTAGAGCGTGATGCCGACTAAATCTTCCTGAACAGCGACAGCAACTCAGTGCGTGATGGCCATTCGCTTCCACCATGGACCCGCAGATGCATTGGTGGGGTATACAAACATCGCAGCCCAGGCGGAAAGCTACGGCCACACGCATTGAGTCACTGTCGAGTAGTGTTCCTAGGTGAGGTGCGGGCAAAGCCTGCAACCACGCTCCGGCTTCTGGTCTTGATACCGCCTTGAGTCTAGCTAAATCTACACCCGCGGCAGCGGCAATGAGACGATCCAGTTCTCTCTTGGCACCAATGTCATCCCAGGCTCTTTGAACCTGCGGATCCTCAGGTATGGCGGCAACCGGGTATCGTTGTGTCCATTTGGTCATTGCATCAGCCAAAAAGGGAATGGCTACAGTGCCATCGTGAGAATGTAAAATTTTAGAGACCAGGCTACCAACGCCATGTCCCGATGCGAGAAATGCAGGCAGTCCCACGTCCCCTGCTCGCCGTAAACCTAAGCCTCCATGTCGTATGGGCAAAGAAGCTTGACTCCAGTGATCATCAGAAAGTGATACATTCAGAATAATTTCTGCGGTGTCCTTTAAAGCATTGTCAAAAGAAGATACTTCAGCCGGAAATAACCATGTTGGGGTAGTTCTTAAGAGATACATTATTTTTGGGACCGCAAAGCACATTCTTAGTAGGACCAGGGCGACATGGGCGCCGATATTATTAAGACGCTCTTGGACTAACAAAATGTATATTGTATAGGAGCATTTCTATTTACCCATGTAAGAATTTGTTAACAGATAGTTACATTTTCAATGTGTGTTTATCTGTAGATACATAAAAACATTACGTATACACAGTGTATTAGAATTGAATGTGTCCATACTTGCACTTATTTCTTACACGCTTGTAAGTGAACTGACTTGATTATCACAGGGGCAGGTAAAAAGGGATGACGGGTGACCGGCTCGTAGAAGGGATAACTTAAATTTTTCATCGTGTTGTTTTAACGGATTACGAATCTCAATCCTTTTTTAAGATTATTATAACTACTACAAGGTTTTAGGTACTTACACGAAAAATGAAATATTGAAATATTCTTGTTTTGAATAAAAAATCAGTGTAATTCGTCTTTATTTGTAGTATAACATTTTATAATAATTATAGTCTCTGGAAATTGTGACCATTGTATAACAGAGTTTATGGCTACTAGGTATCCTATTGCAATAGTACTAAATATTAACTTAGTGGTAACTACTGGGAATTCAAATTCCCATCTCTTACCACTAAACTAATTGGTGGTAACTACTGGGAATTCTTTTTCCCAGTAGTTACCACCAATTAGTTTGGTGGTAACAGTTGGGAATTTTAATTCCCAGTTGTTCCCAGTGGTAACAGCTGGGAAAAAAATTCCCAGTTGTTACCACTGGTGTCAAGTTGGTGGTAACAGGTGGGAATAACCCAGCAAGCCGGTAAGTATTGTATTGTTTGTCCTTTTCGGTCACCCTCATCCACAAGAGTAAAACGGACTACCGATACTTAGCGGCTTGTTAAGTTAGGAGGTGTTAGGGCGTTTTCACAAACCGTTGTTGAAATCACCTTGTTATTTAATTCGGACAAGTTTGTGTTTGTTCTACTCAGGATCACGAGCTCTTTCGATTCTAATAGGAGAAAAAAAATGTCCCAAAAAGTTTTTTCCATTACGTTACCGTTTTTTTCATAGATGTTCAAAGGCGGTAGGGTAATGGAAGGAATGAAAAGTGTATGAAAATTATGGGACATATTTTTCCTCCTAACAAAATCGAATGAGCTCGTGATTCTGAGTCGAATAAGCCTAAACTTGACCAAGAACAAGGTGATTTCAACAACGGTTTGTGAAAACGCCTGTTTATGATTATGAATAAGACGGTCAGTGTGTAATAGGGCTCGCGGTCGTGTCCGGGTTTCGTGTCAACGTTTCTCAAACCCGTGTTCGTGTTACACGTACACGGGTTTCTGACCCGATTTACACGGGTATTTAAAGTCCGTGTAAATAATATCCGTCTGCACGGGTTCACGGGTACACGGGTATTATTTACACGGACTTTAATTACCCGCGGGTTCGGGGACGTCCTACCCGAGAAGCGTACGAATGGGTCGTGAGACTTGAGAGCTATAGTACAAATGGATAGATAAGCGGAAGGCTAATTGTATGAAATAGACCTTATTGCGTAACAGATAAGAGTCGAAATTTATAAAACATTAATAAAAAGTTATATCGGCTGACCTTTCCTGAACAGGTAGTGTTTTGTAGTGTCGAATGATCTTATTTGCATTTGCTCAAACTATTTCGAACAAGTTCGGTTCGGTCTTAAGTACCCGGGTACCCGGGTAGCACGCGGTTTCGACACGGGTACCCGGCGGGTTCGTGTAATTCGGGTTCTTAGTACCGTCGGGCTTAAGAACACGGGTATCCGGTTTGGCGGTTTACACGTGTACCGTGAGCCCTAGTGTGTAACCGTCGCGCTATCCGGAGACGTTAAATAAATAAGAAGTACTTACAACTTGTACGCATAATGTTATTTTTTTAAATAATAGTTCCAAAACGAAATCATAATCATAAATTAAATTATGTGCTATATCTACACTACATCAGTGGCGGCTGTACCTAAAGGCTGGGTCACACCGGATACGTGTACGTGCACGTGCACGTGCGCGTTGTAGCTTATGTAAACGTCATATTAGATGGCACACCGCTTGCGCACCGTAACGCAGCTCCGTCGAGACAAAACCGGTTGCGTGCTGCGTGCACGCGCTCACGCAGCGGAGCGGCAACGTCGCTGCGATGAGCGCAGTGATGACGTAGTATTTACCGGCGTTCCCTATGAGACGGCGAACCGAACATGTTGGGTCATGCATTGCTTGGTGCTGCGCTGGTGCTGTGCGGCTCTCTTGTTTTTGTAATCGATTGCCAAATACGACGACGGGCGACGGGTAGCGGCGGGCGGCGGCGAGGAGAGGCGGGCGGCGGGGGGCGGAGGCCGGGGGGCGATGGGTGGTGGTGGGTGGCGACGGGTGGCGGCGATCGGAGGCTGGGGGTGGCGGGCGGCGGCGGATGGTGATGGGTGGCGACGGGATGCAGTGGGGGGAGGCGGGTGCCGACCGGGGGTGGTGGCGGGTGGAGGCGTTGGGTGGTAGGTGGTGGGTGGCGACGGGTTGCCGTGGGGGGGGGACCCTACACCCCCGGCCACCACCCGTCGCCACCCACCTTCCCCTCGCCGCCGCGCGCCACCCTCGGTCACCACCCGCCTCCCCCCACTGCAACCCGTCGCCACCCACCTCCCCCTGCCGCCGCCTGCCACCCTCGGCATTAGCCCACCGCCGTCCACCACCACCCTTCGCCACCCACCTCCACCCGCCGCCACCCCGGTCACGACCCGTCTCCCCCCACCGCAACCCGTCGTCACCCACCACCGCCTGCCTCCCAACGCCTCCACCCGCCGCTAATCACACAGCGGTGCTGCAGCGTGCGCCACCGTTGCGTGCACAGCTCTGCAGCTCTGCGTGCACAGCTCTGCGTGCGCAGCTCACGGTGTGACATGAGTGCCGTGCACGCCACGCAACGCGCACGTGCACGTGCTCGTACACGCATCTGTGGCCTATACCACAAAACTTGTAGAATTGTACGCTTGTAAAGTTTTGTGGTAGGTATAGGGGCCTGGTGTGACCCAGCCTTAAAGTGTGCTCGTGCACTGTACAAAGTGTACAACCATATCTCGACCTGAGAGGCATAAGGTCGGTTCTGTGGGTATGAGATAGAAATTATATTATAATTTAACAGGATCGTCATCAATATCATTAATAAACATTTTTAAATACTCCACGACATTCCTATATTTTTATTTTCATATTTAAAAAATAATTATGTAATCATTCACTATGGCGAAGTCCTTAAAACTATTTGTTTCGCTCGTACTAAAAGTCATCCGTGCGCTCGGCGGAGCGCACTCGTATCAAGTTCTAATGAGGGTTTTCGATAATTTTTTTGCCACCAGGCGGCGCTTCGTACGTACCT
Source organism: Thaumatotibia leucotreta (assembly GCA_025490895.1). Classification (NCBI taxonomy): domain Eukaryota; kingdom Metazoa; phylum Arthropoda; class Insecta; order Lepidoptera; family Tortricidae; genus Thaumatotibia; species Thaumatotibia leucotreta. The sequence continues at coordinate 8,803 of JALPQI010025835.1, read as the reverse complement.
GGTCTCGACAACTGTCAGATTCATACTATTCATAGGCACCTGGGCCTAAAATATTGAAATTCTATTTTATTTGGAAGAGAATTGATTTTGTAATGGATTGCGACTATTACACGGTCATCGAACTGAAGACGGAGCTATAAAACAGGCGCGCAAAGTCACTGGTATTCAAAATAATTACTTTAACTTTGTTAATTTCATGAGAATTGACTTGGAACTATTTTATTTATTTATTTTAGGTAACAATATGCCTAAAGTAATGGTTTTCAGAATAAATAAACCTATAAATATGTTGAAAATTAAATGCGCGTATTTATTTTGACAGTTCGTTAAACGGCCGGCTCAGTGCTGCCATCTCACCTCCCCATAGCGGCAGAAAAAGTATCAAAAACCCTCATTGTATAGGAATCGCGGCTGGAATCACCTCTGGCGGATGAGACAGAAGATGCTACGTACAGTCGGGTTCAAAATGCATGCTTGCATGGGCAGTTTTAAGACTTTTAAGTAAGTTTAAGTTTTTAAGCCGTGTGGTGACGGCAGTAAGAATACATTTGTCACTACCCCAACTCCTCCTGCGGGTGTCGTAAGAGTCGACTAAGGGATTGAAGTGTCACTGACCATTCTACAAGATTGATGATGGGCAGCAGCGTCATCATAGTGGACACATTACTGCGATCGCAAATCCGCTTGCCCAGCGTGGCGATTATGGGCATTTACCTCCTAATGCGTCTATACGCAAAGTTAATAGGAGAGGCCTACGTCCAGGTCGTCCAGCAGTGGACTAATATAGGCTGATGATGATGGTGGACAGTTTATGAATGAATTCATTCATAAATCGTCCATTCAATTCTGAACGCCACTGTACAAACTGCAAACTGTATTGAAGAAATTTGCGAATTTCGAGCGCCGTCCCGTCCCGACTGGGCTGTGCCGAGTTGCCGATGATTTCCGGAACTAACCGAATCGATACAAAGCGGTCGAAGCGGCTGCCACCGGCGCGGCTCGCTGTATTATTTTTTTAATTGCATAATTATACAATTTAAACTGTAGATAAAGTAAATAAAATTATAAATAGAAAATAAAATGCGCGTGTGAAAACGAATGAGCCAATTGCATTTTTAAATTACATTATTTTCCATACTAAGTGCACCACCGGTTCCCGAAGTCAGTAGCCGCCACTGATCTACATGTCATGAAGCCTAACCGGTAACCCACTCTCGGCCAAGCTTCAAGCGAGCGCACACATTACTCTGGGCCACCAGTGCCACCACCACTGTCAAAAACGGAACCCTTAATAGATTCGTCATGTCCGTCTATCTGTCCGTTATTATAGCCGATTTACTCGGATTGAATAAGGATATGTGTTGTATGGACCCCTACATAATTATGATGTATGATACTAAGAGTATATTGACAAAAATTGGGGTTGGGGCCCTCCTTACATGTAATTGGGGGGAAAGAAATGTTTTTCGATGTAAATAAGCGTGCGGGCTATCAATAAAATTTTCTAAAACACATTTCAATTTCAGCGAATCGTTTTCGAGATATCAACTTAAGTGTTATTTTGAGTATGTGCTTATATTGGAGACGCTGGTTGAAATATTTGTTGCTACGGAAACCATCGTGCGCGAGTCTGACTCGCACTTGACCGTTTTTTTTTAAATATAATGGGTCACAGCCTGGCGCAAACACTATCGACTGCCGCCAATGATGCATTCCAGACGGATAGTTAAAGGACCCCGGGCCTAAAGTATGGAAAATGTGGTTTCAGTCAAATCTTCTGAAATTTTGATATGTTATAGATTTCAGTGCCCTGAACAAAAAACTCTATGGGTGCTACCGCGGTTTCTAGGTCCCTTTCCATGTTCTGCTCGATTTTGTACCAGATAACAAAGTAGTACTTAGTTCTACTTCGGGTCTATTTATTTAAACAATTGACATTAGTTTGAAACTTTTTCGTGATAATGCTGGTTAGTTAATAGTACATTGTGTATTTAGGGCGGTAAGTAAGAATTTGCGAACGAGTGGATCAGTATGGAGAAGTGTATATATGTATATTAATGCCCTTGACTGTACACACAATGTTTTTCATCACACCTGTGATGGAAAAAAGTAAATAAAACAATATATTTTCACAAAACTACTCTAAAATGGTCTAAATCAGGGATGACTTAAGGCCATATTCTTTGACCTCTCAACGCTAGTTTGTAAGAGTCATCCAGCCTCCGCTAATACCCGTGACAGTCGCCGTCAATGATGACGTGATACTGTAATACTCATAGTGAAAATATTTACAGTACTACAACTATGTGACTAGTATGAATCGAAACGACATAGTGTAACATAATAATAATATAAGTGATTAATTTATAATCTGGCAAGCTCTAGCAAGCCATGTGTAAAGTAGACGGTAAATTTAGAAAATACACGGATGCGAGACTATCCCATTAATATTTAATACGAAACTCGTTATATATCCGCGGTTCTATAATGCGTATCAGGCGTACAATTTCATAAAAAATGATGGAAACATGCTGATTTTCAAAATTTTTGATGGACTGTCCACAAAAAAAGTATATAATTATACATGATGATCAGGGGTCGAACTAATCAAGCAGATGACGCAAAAATAACGTACCTAATTTAGCATTATAGGATAATGCTTTTATTTAAGCTTCCGTGCTGCATATTTCACAAAGTAATAATTATAATAATCGCGAGTAAATCCATTACATTTATACAGGATGAAAGATGTATTGATTGTATTTTGTAGTTACACCCAGGGTATACTTGCTGTTATCATAAAATTTGTGAGGCCTATATCAATGGGTGTATCATTTATTATAAATACGACTTTACTTGGCCATAATTTTTTATATTACATGTTTATATAAAGACATACATGTGTCTAATTACTGCTTTAATAAGGTACACATCTCATCCTAGACTCGACGTAAACCATCTGGATTAGACACAACTAACCCAATCCAAAATCCTGATCTCCTGAGTAATAAAAAAATATTTCGGACAAGTATTTATTACAAGAAAATTTACGTTTTGCGAAAAAGACGACATCACACAAAAAAAAATCGTACTTTGAAAGACACGCTTTCATGTGCTTCGTAATGTCAAACATTTAGATATTGCCATAGCTCTTATATTGCCCAAAAAATGACCTGAATTTGTGAAAGGATACTTTAAAGAGAATATGGTATGTAGCTTACGTGTATTTTGATTTTGACATCTAATATAACTGTCATGGAGCATTTATATCTACCTGTTCTAACTATGGATCAAGCCCATGGTGTTTCATTAAGGATTTTATGTATGGCTGATTCTTATAGCTGCTTCGCTGTTCTCGCACGCATAAGAAAGTGAAGGGCATCTAAAACGTTGTGTTAAAATCCGATTTTATGTAAAACATAAAATCCACCACATTTTATTTGTGTATGCCTGATTGGGGAATCATGAAAACTCCGTTTAGATAATATACTCGGGTAGCATCTTGACCTATTGCTTCTTAAAATAGTACCATGGAGTCGCTGAAATAATCTTACATTCAGCTGTATAGGTTTGTCCGAAATACGTTTGATAGGCAATATTTTAAGCACGATAAAGCCCCTAAAAGAAACAATTTGGAAAGTAGCCATACATTACGTACACACCATACACTCAGAACATAGAAACGCAAAATAATACATATTTCAAAAGTTAGACCAGGTTAAACTTGTATTTATAATAAACGATACAGTCTTTAATACTGTTTGCGTTTTCTTTGGCTCTATATTTCTGATATATTGTGTTATCTCCAAAATGCATTTGAATGTTGGTTCTATGTTTAGTATGTTTTGATCACAGCACGTACATGTTTTTGTCACGTATCTCCAAAAAGGGTAAATTATAACAATATTCTTGTAAATTCGACATTCAATTGTGTATTTTAAAACATTAGTAAAAGAACGGCATTATATGTACTCAACTTACTTATTTCAAATGACACTTTCGTTTTAGTAAATATAGTATGTAATAGTAAAAATATTTTTTGGAAACATTCTATAGGTGATTTAATGTTATCCACATTATTAGTACGATCACTGTACATGGTCAAGTTTATCTGTGTTATTATACAGGGTTACATTTATCAAGTAAAATTTTCAATTTTTTTTAATTTTTATGATTTTTTTTTTTTATACCACGTCGGTGGCAAACAAGCATACGGCCCGCCTGATGGAAAGCAGTCACCGTAGCCTATGGGCGCTTGCAACCCCAGGAGTGTCACATGCGCGTTGCCGACCCAATAAGAACTTGTACACTCCTCTTTTGAAGAACCCCTTCATGCAAATATAACATAGTGGGCGCCATTCCCTATAGCAACTTTAGTCATTCGTATATTTTTCCATTCAATTTTTTTATGAAAAGCTTATTTCTCAGTACAGATTGCGCATTTTTACGCGCTTGTGCGAGAAGTAGTTCATTTTACGTCAGGTCGAAATCTTCGGATATATTCGTCCTTCGGCCATATGTACTGAAAAACGTCGTACGATACACGGAAACGAAATTCGTAACTCGTGTCGATTTAAAGCACTTCCTTCGGTCGTGCTTTAATTTATCTCCACTCCTTTAGTACTTAATTTTTTTCGCACTTGAATCGAAATGTACTAATTCTCGGTATGTTTCGTAACAATTCGCAGTATTTTCCATATTTTTTTAATTGATAGTATATTATTAGTAGTATTTTATTGATACTCATGTCTGCCTGCGACCACGGTCGTAACGTCAGGATATAATTAAACGTAAGTTTACGCGATTAGGACCCGTTTGTATTTAAAATATGAGTGATAGAGTCTGGCTAACGAAAGCTGAGAATGAGAAATGGCGGCAAATTAATAAAATATAGAGTATGGTATCACTGGGTTGCACCCCGAAAATCAGTCTTGATACTTGTAATATATTTAAAACTTAAAATTATTTTGTTAAATTACCTGTATTTATTATAATCCAAATTAATATATTATATATATGTACATAACGTAGCTGTTCTATGCAACTTTGTCTGCATGACACAATGCAATATGATGTAGGTATTGTAGGTACCTACTACTCTAAATGATGACCCATGTTATTAAATGGATCCCATATCAAATTGTAAGCAAATCTGTTTAGTTATTTTCAAGTTATATCATAGATTCGACAACACCAAGTTAGTTTTAACTTTTTACATACATATCATGTACCTATTTTGTGGTTAGTTTTAACTTTTTACATACATAATACATATTATGTATGTAAAAAGTTAAAACTAGCTTGGTAATGTGTCGAACCTATGATATAACTTGAAAATAACTAAACAGATTGGCTTAAAATTTGATATGTTTTTCAGCTCTTCATATCATTATAGTCTTTATACCATAATATGGCCGAAAAACAGAGTGATTTTCACACTTGGATATAACACTATTATATGTCTATACATAGGTATAGGTAATATTAGTAACGATTTGTAAATTGTATCATCGCAGAATGGGTGTAATCATGATTAAAACTACCTATAAAATTGTCCATTACGACACAAGTGCGAAAAACGTGAAATTCTAAACGAGTGGCGATTTTTTAAAACACGACCGATAGGGAGTGTTTTAAATCGACACAAGTTACGAATTTCGTTATTGCACGTGTCTCGTACGACGTTTTTTAGTACAGATGGCCCTCCGAAGTTTTGAACCTGACTTAAAATGACCCAATTCTCACACTAGAGCCTAAAAAATGCACCATCTGTACTAAAAAAATATAATTCTGCCGGTGTGTGTAATAAATAAATATAAATATAAATAATTTGTAATAAATAGGAAACGAAATATTTATATTTTTTATTCAGAATAATTAAAGTCAGACTTAAAACACTCATACAATGATTCATATTAATGATTCATACTATTTGTGCCATAACACATTAAAATCACATAATAAACTCATCTAATGCAGTTTTTATGACATTGTCTCTTTCGCTGTACTTATCTTCCACATGAATGACATGGTCAGTCATTGATTTCCAATCTGAGGCAGTTATACTCGCGATCTTTTTTCATTCTTCTCCAACTCGCATAACTTTTCTACCGTATTTTTGACAGCGTTAACTCCTTAAACCTCTCCCAGAACTTCAGGTAAAAAAAAGAAATGACCATTTTAAATCAACCTAACATAAATACAAACTTAAATCTATTATAGTCGATAGTATATTAGATAATGAGTACAAGAAAATTTATTGAATAAAGGTAAGTATCAAAATGGTACTACGTACTAACCTAGGAACACCGATATCGTGTGTAAACACTCATGTTTTTCCTTTTAAGCGATGATTTTCTCCTCTTGTTTTTCTTTATATATTTACTTATTATAGTACGCAGCAGCTTACGAACATTACTTTTCATAGTATTTTTTCATCATAAACACCTTAAAACGTTGCAATTGTGGAAAGCGAGCAATGGGTGTCAAGTCGAACGAAAGACAGAACATGACGTTTGACAATTCAGCTTGTGATGCCATATGAAAAGTTCCGTAAAAAACTCATTCTCAGCTTTCGTTAGCCAGACTCTAGTCGTGAAAGTTTAAATCAATATAGTGCGACTGCTTGCAAAAACATTTCATAAAATAATTCGAATTCCAAAATAAATTGTGTTTTTTAAAATTTTATTAGATGATAACGAACTATTATGGATTTAAAATCCTATTTTTAATAGATACGAGTAGGTACCATTCTTAATTATTTCACTATTTTCGTCATGTCAAAATGTGTCATGGTCTTATCACCAGTAGTCATCCTACCGTTTTTATCTATACTGTGTAATATGTTTGTTATTGTTTTGGTTTAATATATTGAATAACATAATTCTATTAATTTAGTCACTCACCACTTATGTTTATTCAGTCTCCGAAGCCCCAGTGATGATAACATTTTTTTATGTGTTATCACACCAATCTTAAAGACAGTTTGGTTGACGACAGCGGTGCGCAAAATTGACGTACGTCCTCCCTCCAACAGGTCCCGATTGGGACTGAAAGATGACAGCAGGAGCGATCCGGGAGAATAATTTCACATATTTTGTAAGATGAAATATAATTCTTACAATATTAATGATTTCTTCTTGTTAATCGTTGACACAGACTTTGACGTTTCTTCTGATATATTTTTTTTCTTGGTAAAGTTATGTAGTTTCTTAGCAAAATGAGTTTTCATGCAGAGATTAGACCTATGTTTGGGATCGTTTTTTATAGGGCGACGTTTGTTTAAATACTTAATACTAATCAATGCGCGATAGATCAAGTTCTCAAATGTAACATATATAAGTTTTACTTCATAAAGAAGTAGTATTATTGAGAAAACTGAAAAAAAACCAACGGGAATTCTACGCTTACCTCGCCTTAATTTCATCATTTTCATAAAAGAAATCTCGGCGCGGCGCGCGGTGTGCGCCGGACCGCGCTAGTGCGACGTAATGTTGTATGAAAATCCTTGACGGCCTACTAGGACGTAATGACAATGACGCACCTACGGCGCGCATCACCGCAGCGTATTGGCGCACTTACCGAACAGGTGTGATGAAAAGACATAAAACGTCTACAATGTCAATGTCAACTTCATACGCACGTGATTGACTTATCGTTTATAGCTAAATGTGTGATTCTATAATACCTATACCTACTTAAGGTCTTCGCACACTATATCAACTCCACACCCACTCGACTCAAGTCTTATCATTTAAATTAAAACCCTGTGTCGTATGTTCAAGGTTTAATTTCAAAAAAAATATATTAAAATAGTGTACGACGAGTGGCCTACGCATCGTACACTAAAGGTCAACCCCGACTTGTTTGTCACGCAACGACCACACGTTGTCCACGTAACGACTATGCGGTTGCGACTGGACGTGTATCGAGCAACCATTTTCATTGCCCACTCGTTGACACCGCATTGTCCACTAGTGACCATTGGGTGGATCAACTAGTTGACTACTCATCGTGAGTGTGAGTAGAGTTGCTGCCGCGTTGGCGTGGAGTTGTTAGAGTGTGCGAAGACCTTTAACATTGTAAAATATGAACTCATTCAAACATTAGAAAATATGGCGCTACTTTTTAATAGAGGACATTGCTTCGTATGTAATAATGCTGTTGTTTTTCGTGCACTGCGGCGGATACCTACCAAAAAACAACGAAGAAAAAATTCTATCTGCTATTTCGTTCAGATAATCTATTGAACAACATGCCGGCTGAGTTCAACAACGAATCCCGTGTGTGTATTAATTGTGGCCGATTGCTGAACTCAGCCGGCATTGTATGTATGTAGACGTTTTATATCTTTAACTAACCAGCATTATCACAAAAAAGGTTCAAACTAATGTCAATTGTTTAAATAAATAGACCCGAAGTAGAACTAAGTACTACTTTGTTATCTGGTACAAAATTGAGCAGAACATGGAAAGGGACCCGGAAACCGTGGTAGCACCCATAGAGGTTTTTGTTCAGGGGCACTGAAATCTATAACATATCAAAATTTCAGAAAATTTGACTGAAACCACATTTTCCATACTTTAGGCCCGGGGGTCCTTTAAGATTCTAATAAATCAACCTTTTCCATATAATATAATATTTTAGCCTATATAATGTCCCACTGCTGGGCACAGGCCTCCTCTCATATATGAGAGGGACTGGGGCTATATAGTCCCCACGCTGGCCCTAAGCGGGTTGGGAACTTCACATACACCTTTGAATTTCTTCGCGGATGTATGCAGGTTTCCTCACGATGTTTTCC
>JALPQI010025834.1:0-11127 GCA_025490895.1 Thaumatotibia leucotreta | reverse complement strand
AAATGAAACTTATGAATTCCATTATGGATATATTCCGTTTACAAAATTATGCAACTAAACACAGATATACTCATAAAATAGTTATCTTCTAAACTATAACGAATGAAAATATTGAATAACATGATTAATTCTATAAAAGTCGCTAAAATGCGTGTAAATCATAAAAAAATTGAAAGTTTTACAAAGCAGTCGAGACTTTTTTGAATTCTTAAATAATACATAATGATAATGTATATGAAAAGATGCTTTTAAGTGAACCTTGTTTAAGTCTGGAAAATATGTTAGTATACCCCATTAAGGATTGACAAAAAATCTTTTTGTGCCAATTTCCCAACGAAAATTGCAAGGGAATCTAAGAATTTACGTTAGGTATACATGTAGATTTAATATCTGAAGTAAATTGTTCTGCACGGTACTATCCGTTCGCCGGTTTAAAGGCAGAACCAACTATTTCGGTAAAACTTGTTTTCGCAAATAGTGTTTTATGTCATTGGCATAAAATACGATTTGTCAAAACCAACTGCAAGGAAGTAGTTATTTCTGCCTTTAACCCGACGCGTTTTAAATTCCATTCTTACAAGACATTTGTAATTTTTTATGTATAATGTTCTAGACCGTCAGAATCATTTACTTCAGCTATCATCACTACATTATGCATTATGTACTTCATGTGTGGCTTCGTCACCACTTCTTCAAGGATTCCTTTCAACTTTTGTCAGGGCAGCGGTAGTTATATTTCTACAAAAATTGTAATCAATGACCCTCTAACCACGCACTTGCTTTCAGTTATTGCTTTTAGCTACTGTAGCTACAAACTCTCACTCTTTTACAAGGAAATCGAGTTCAACCACCATTTCACAGAAAATGAGGGGCTTGAGGACCAATCATTCCACAGTTTTCATTCTTTTGATTTAAAACCTCAAGACTTCTCATTGTTAGTCTCTTTATTGTCGGTATTTTAGTTTATTTTACAGACTCAAAGCTACTGAAAAGCACCTTCTCATACAAATTGCCACCGATAATTATAATTAGTTATCTCACAAATCTCACTTTATCATAATCCATTATCCATTTTGAAATGGTGTCTTACTTCTGTGCGAACCGTATCAATGCAGCTATGATTTAATATCACAAATATAGCTTAATACTACTAATAATATACTTATTTATCACATTTTATTCTAAAGCATAAACAATCCCTTATGGTATCCATCGGTATAAAATGTTCTTCAAATCACTCTTATTTCCTCATTTGTTTCATTATACTTATAAAGAGTAGGTATCCGAACTTTACAAATCATAATGTAGGTACGATATTTCTGGAATTACCTAGTTTCTGGCAGATAAAATGTCTACTATTGGTTGAATCATTTTACAGTTAATGACTCAATTTTAGATTACAAATAATATTAAATTAGAAGTTGTTGAAATCGATTTCTTATCTGTATGTGTCTTTGCTGCCTCGGTTCTACCTTGAGGTAAGGATTACACTTCAAATATTTCCATAGTTATGGATATTATCTGTATTTCAGTGTTTAAATAAGGCATGGAGTATTGTCGACTACGTGTACAGTCGACGTCAAAGATATCATTACGGTTTAGGAGCCAAAAATATATTTACACGACCTTATTGTCAAGGTAATAAAGTCGTGTAAATATATTTTTAGCGCCTAAACCGTACGATATCTTTGATGTCGACTGTACATCTGCATAATATATTTCTGCAAGCATAGGTCTCAATCACCATGCCACTGAGCAGTAAATGCCGTACACTCATGTCACCCATAGTGATATGTAATAAAAAAAATGGTTACCATAAGAGTTGTCTATGTGACGAAACTCTCACTAAAGTTGTCATGCAATATATTGTCATAATATATTATTAATATAAAAATATTAATTAGCCTTACAACATTAGAAGATTTGGTGTTAATATAAAACTTAAATCGACTGGCACTCAAAAATTCCGACATACTCAATTACTCATTGACATAGTAGTAATAAAATAACTGAATTAGTGCCGAAATTAAATTCGAGTTCAAACACACAAGTTACTTTATGGCAGATAAAATGTATATCATAATTGAAACATTCATTTTATATTTAATCAGCAGAATCATTTATTTACAATGATAGTGTTACTTCTAAATTTAACATTTGTGTTTATAAATTATATTTCAAAGCAATTTCAAGCACCAAAATGTACTCTCGTTGACGAACCATGTATTTTGTTATTTGCAAATGTTTTGACGCCATCTTTAGGGTTACAAGTTCATAAGATTGCTAGTTTGGCATTCGACTTAAAGTATTACAGCTACATAGTTATTTCTTTCCTAATTATTTTACATTTCTTTCTTAAAAATCTTACTTTAATTCATTTCGTTTGTTTTCCACAACCTTTACTAAGAATATGTTGCTTCCAATTAAATCTTTATTCATCTCTTTCAATATTAACTCCCCAAACAGCTTAAGGCTGATTTAGTTTTTCAAGCACAACTTTTTCTAACAAATGACTTTTCTTCCTATTACCAATCCAATTTCAAATCTTCAAAACCCGAAAGTTTTTTTACTCGTACAACACTTCCAAAAATCCTATCAAAATGTTTCAGAAATCCAAGTAAACCTTCAAACTTGTATTTTATACTCAAGACGAATAGAAATCGTAAACTCCTTGCCCGAAGTAAACGTAGTCGTAACACCATTTTCTGGCATTAAGATCGTCAGAACAGCATGTTTTGTAAGCGTCCTTTCCTTTGGTTAGTTTGGCACAACGCTGGCATAGATCAACAAGCTCATCCTGGAAAGAGAGAGAATGATGTAAAGTTAAATGTGAAAGACAAAGTCAACCGAATTGATTCTCAATCACCAATTGACACATTTATGACCAAAAGTGCCTTTAGGGTGATTCAAAAAGGAAGTATTATCGAACATGTATAAATGAATATCGACATACATAACAATGATTTGATAATTTTCATCGTTCTGTGTTATAAAGACATCTAAATCATTAAAGTGTCAATGATAAATGAGTTAAATTTGGAATACCTTAAGATTTTAGAAAAAAAAACCTGAGCAACTTAAGTTATTGGGTAATATGACTTGTGACGGAAAAAATAACATACTAATATAAGATATGGATAAAAATTTGGTACATACGGGCTCGCTGTCCGTTAAACCAAATTATGTTATTATTAGACGTAAATAGTAATAAAAATAATGAATTCATTTTTACAGATAATAATTTTTTCCAAAATATAAATAACAGTTATTATATAGGTGCTTGTAATACACTTAATTTTACACATTGAATAGTTAATTACTGACATACATAACATTAGATTGTTTATAATATTACATCACATAAACATCTAAAAATAAATATTATCGTGCCGTAATCTGCCTAAAACACGCGATTGTTATTATTAAAATAAACTTTCTAGCAATCTGAATGTAGGCCCCCCACAAGGTGGACTGATGACCTGGTGAAGGTCGCAGGAGTCCGCTGGATGCGGGTGGCGCAGGACTGGTAATTGTGGCAATCTTTGGGGGAGGCCTATGTTCAGCAGTGGATGTCTTTCGGCTGATATAATGATGATGATGATGAATCGCAATGTGTTGCGAATCGTGTTATTTGTTGTATATTTATTTATCCCCATTTCCTCCTGCGGGTGTCGTAAGAGTCGACTAAGGGATTGAAGTGTCACTGACCATTATTTGATAAAAGATTGATGATGGGCGGCAGCGTCATCATAGTGGACACATTACTGCAATCGCCAATCCGCTTGCCCAGCGTGGCAATTATGGGCATTTACCTCCTAATGCATCTATACCTATACGTATAGTTAATACAGGAAGATCACTCACTTTTAGAAAGAAATGTAATTAAAACGTCTTAAGAGTCTCCTTTTGAAATTAGCCGGTGTTTTTTGATATTCGGAATTACACCCGAGTCGGAAGTAATGATATTCACGCATATCCCGAAAATGTTGATTCGAAGTAAGGACCTTCAGTTTTGCAAACAGTGTACCAACTATGCTAGAACACACATTTAACGTGAATGGAGACCAAAAGAGCATTCGCTGTTCTATCCCCCACTCCTATACGAAATCAACGAATCACGTTTCTTGTAACGATCGAATTTCGTAGAGTAGGGGGATAGAACAGCGAATGCTAGTTTGGTCTGCATGCACCTTTAAACAGATGTTTATGATCTTATTTCGATCACAATCATTCTCCGTAATTGAAGTTTCGCTGACAATTTTTTGATAGAATATTAATGATGGGCATCAGCGTCATCATAGAGCACATTACTGCGATCGCCAATCCGCTTGCCCAGTATGGCAATTATGGGTATTCACCTCCTAATGCGTATATACGCATAGTTAATAGGAGAAGCCTACTTTAAGTAGTGGACTGAGATTGGCTGATGATATGTGATGATGTACTTATTCTCCGTATTGAAACATGTGGTAAATTCGCAAACGATTTACCAACAACCAACACATTTAAACTCCTTAAGGAAAAGCATACTATAAATATTAGATGTCTTATACCAAAGAAAAACGACCAAGATCACCTAACGTCCGAGGTGGGGATCGAACCCACGTGCTCAGCTTTCGCGGCTGAAGCCTGCACCCCTCGGCCACTCGATCTTAGCAACCACCAGTCAATTTTCTCGGGTATAAGCAATCCTTTACAAGGCTAGGCGCATTTGAACATTCTCTAAGGGCAAGCAATACATGCCTGCACCTCAAATAGAAAGTACAAATCAAAATATTTACCCCCTTATTCATAAATGTTTGTTAACTTAACAAGCCGCTAATAATTGTTTGTCCCTATTGCTCTTATGGACACATTGTTAAGACCGAAAGGGACAAACAATTATTAGCGGCTTGTTAAGTTAACACACGTTTATGAATAAGGGGGTTCGTTAATAAATAATTTGATTTGTGTTTTCACAATACATTCGAAAAGCATACTGTTAAAGAATCTAATCCACAGACAATAAGGACTACAGTCTTGAACACAATAATCGGAATAAATTCCAGGTTATTCATAAATAGCAACAATCTTGGTGATAAATCAAGACTAAATAAACAAACTGAAGGTGGTTGACCAACACTTGTTACCAGGCTGTATATATCAGTTGGAAATTAGCGAGGTCTTGAGGATATCAGACCTGTAGATAAGGGCCAATTTATTGCTTAGGAATCCTCTAATGAGTTTCAAGCATATATTGTACTGTAATCAGTTTTAAGCGTGGATAAGAATTGACCTCTTTGTATCTTATTTGGCTTTATGTTTGAAATTGATAAAAGATTCTAACTGTGTATAAAGAATGGAATTGGCAACAGTAATAATGTCAAGACTATTCAGTCTTGACATTATAGAGATAGTCATATCCAACTTGAAACGGATGTGATAGAGAGGGAGTTAAGTTGTCGTTGTTTACATATCGTTCTAGGTTTCGCTTACTATCATCTTAATGCTGAGAGTACAGAATATAACAGACGAGCTGTTGCCCTCCAGTACTTCTGGCTATTGCATTTCTGTTTCAAAATACTCTGGCGTCTACTTAAATTATTTAGAAGTTATATCAATTTCCAAAATTAAGTATAGATGAAAAAGTTAAAAGCTCCTGTTTTAAGTGGTTGTAATCTATCCATGTAGGCACTTGTTTTGTTTGTGTTCGCATTTTAAACATGTACTGTCTATTTGAATAGATGACTACTACATACAACCAGGTGACAAACATAAGTTTTTTATCTATACTACCTACTCTGTTTATCGTACATAGGCAGTCATTTTACAACTCGTTTTTTTATGTGACGAAGGTAGAAAACTGAGCTCTCAGCCCACCTGATGGAAAGCAGGAACTGAGGCCCATGAACATAGTGATCAAAAAATATCTTACCCCCAAACCGAAACACAGCGTCCTCAAATTGTTCGTGATACGTATAGGTAACAGCGTAGGTAAAGTGACCCTTGGATGTTATATAACAGTAGGTACCTAATTGGTGAATAATTCATATCATTCTAAAATAGTCATGGAATGTCAAAGGTCCATTTAATTTGTTGACAATTTATAGCCGTGAAGCGATTTTAGGTATTCTTTCTCGAGAGGTCAGATAAAAGTAAATTTGCTGTCCTAATTTGTCACAGATTTTATTTATCTACGAAAGTCGGTGAATGTAAAGAGAAAAATCAATATTTAACTGAACGACCTTCAAATGTTTACACTCTCATCCAAAGTACACAAGATACAGATTCAATACAAACAAGCTATTATGTTGATACATTGTGTTTATTCTACGATTGTGTTTATCTAAAATAATTCCTTAAAAATATTTTCAATTCTTTGTTTACGAATAGTATCTAAAACGGCACGCGTTTTATAAAGTTACAATTTACAATTTTGCTGTTTGCCTCTCTTTTTAGACAATATGTGCGTGCGTTAGAGAGGCAAACAGCGAAATTGTAAAATGTAACTTTATAAAACGCGACCCAGGTATCTATACCAATCTTTAGTGGAATCCAAAAAAATGTACACAAATATGACTGAGTTCCCATAGCATTTGATGTCTTTGACACATATCGTGAAACAAGTTCTCAGGAATATTTTTACGTTAATACTAATAAGTAATAATAATCGTTACTAAAAATGTATATGAACTCAAGGTTTAAGGTTTTAATTTGGTAATAAAATCAAGATTGTGTTATAAGAGGGCGTGATTATGGAATAAAGAAGGTTTTTTTTTTAATAAATATCTTGGGACATCTTACACAAATCGACCTAGTCCAACGGTAAGCTCAATTAAGGCTTGTGATGTGGATACCAAGCGACGATATATATAATAGAGATACATATACATACTTAAATACATACACAACCATGACCAAGGAACAAATATTTGTAATAAATAAATACACAAATAATGCCCTCGCCGGGATTCGAACCCGGAACCTCCAGCTTCGTAGGCAGAGTCACTACCACCTAGGCTACGGAAGCCGACAAAGGTTTGTTTACTTTCTTTTTATATTGCAATGCAATCGCTACAATAAATCTTTTTGTAAAATTGACCTATTCTCCAAATCTCGCCCAGTTTAAAGCTAATCTTAAAGTTACCACACCCAAATAATACATAGCTTTTTATTTAATTCCATGCATATGTACATACCGCTCCATACACATTCGTTTTTCTTAGTCACTGCTGCTTTGTTACTATGTTATTATTTGTAATTAAGTTTGTTTTTTTGTGTTCTTACTGAGATAAGTTCTAGGAAGCATCCCTACCTACTCTTTAACGTAACCTGCTTTTTGTAATATCCTATATGTATGTTTCTGTATTACCTCCTTTGTTAAATAAATAAATACTTACGAATGGTATACTTACAGACAAAAAATACAACGAAAACACTGTATTGTTTGTTGTATTCTAGTGAGAATTATATATTATTGTAGGAAAAACAAAACAAAATCTGGTGGAAGTTGATATTAAATATCAAACAACGGAAACCTAAAACAATATCCGCGATAATATACAAAGAAAGATAAAACAGAAATGAACCAAACCAACGAACTTGTAACCTTCATCTGTTGTCAAATCGAATAACTAGGTCAAAACGAATTGAAAAATAGTGTCCTGACTCATACAATTTAAAATCTTCGATAAGATATCATACATCATGTTAAAGGAAATTCCTTTTTAGAAATCAATCATCACACGAGATTACCTTTGAAATACCTTCATGATATCTTCTTGATAAAATATATAGGGCATATGGAAATCTTTTGAGTATAATATATGTCAAGTGTACAATGAAATGGATATACAGAGTGATCAATCCAAATGGGTAAGTAATTAAAAACCATGAGAGATAGATAATTTGGTTCTTAGAAACTTTGGTGTTTAATTTAGTAACATTTTTTGAAATCACTATCACATTTTTGTAAGAAAAATAATTTTGTTTAGGCACTTGGCTTTTTTCCCAAGATTTATTGTCTATGAAAATATTTTTGCATTCCATAACAAATCACATATAATGATTTTCTTTTAAACCATAGTTTTTACTCGTCATTCACTAAAATCGATGCCGTGGTTTTTAAGAGCTTTCTCTATCATATTTTAACGACAAACGTGTCTTAATCGCGTAAACTTACATTTAATTATTATCCTGACGTTTCGGATATGACGTTACACCCGTGGTCATGGTCTGTCTGCCATATTAAACGTACGTTTACGCGATTATAAAACTCGTTAAAATATGAGTCATAATCGTGAAAGTTTAAATCAAAAAATAAATATCTCTATTATTACTGTAATAAATAAATAAATATCTTGGGACATCTTACACAAATCAACTTAGTCCCACGCCAAGGTAAGCTCAATTAAGGCTTGTGATGTGGGTCCCAAGCGACGATATTTAAAATAGATAGATACATAGACAGCCACGTTCAAGGAATAAATATTTATGATAAATAAATACCCAAATAATATCCTCGCCTGAATCACACCCGGAATCTCCAGCTTCGTAGGCAAGGTCACTACCAACTAGGCTACGAAGACTGACAAGATAGTTTTAGATTTCTACCCACTGCCCCATTTGAATTGGTACCCGGTATATGTAGTAGATTAGGCATGACAAATTCGATGGTTTATCATTATCAGCCCAAGGCCAGTCCCGTGAACGTGACAAGAATGTTTATATTTATAATATCTTATCAGTTTGGGTTCAGATACCGCTTCATATTTGACATAATTTTTATGTTCAGTTGTTATGTGGCTTCCGTAATCAAACTGCTAGAAATTAGAGATTAAAAAATACTAAAAAACACGCTTTTAGCACGTGACTATTATTTTCATATTCCTGACAGCAAAACCCTTTCACTTGATTTGATACCCATTTTATGAGGGTGGATTTCAAAGAGGCAGTAACACCTTTTTTTATCACGAATATTTTGTTCCTTGGTCATGGCTGTCTATGTATTTAAGTATCTATATGTATCTATCCATTATATATATCGTCGCCTGGTACCCACATCACAAGCCTTAATTGAGCTTACCGTGGGACTAGGTCGATTTGTGTGAGATGTCCCAAGATATTTATTTATTTATTAGCATGTGACAATTTTTCTCGTTATCCTTACAGCAACCTCTTTCATTTGACACCCATGTAATGGGGGTGGATTTCAAACAGCTTTTCCGCCATATTGGATTTAAGTCGATGAGGATTCTGGATATTTTTCTGCCACCAGACGGCGCTAGGTCCAAACAGCTGTCAAATTCATACTATTCATAGGTACTGGACATAAAATATCGCAATTCTTTTTTAAGTTTATATATTTTGTAATGCTTTATATACGCCTAGTAAACGTTCGTCGAACTAAAGACTTTAAAACAGGCGCCCAAAGTCACTGATACTAAAAAAAATACCAGAACTTAGATTTCATGGGAATTGACTTGGAACAATATTTTTATAAAACTATATTCCTAAAGTAATTGTTTTAAGAATAAATAAACGTAGAAGTATATTGAAAAATAAATACGCGTATTTATTTTCACAGGTCGTTTGGCCTTATGTACTTGTACAGTGCTGCCATCTCACCGCCCCCATAGTGGTAGAAAAAGTATGAAAACCCCTCATTGAGAATTTTTTTTCGTATTGCTGCCAAAATGAGCAAACTCATTCATTTGATACCCATTTCAAGGGGGTGAATTTCAAACAGCCCGCGCGCCGGTCCGCCATCTTGCATGAATAAATGCGTGTCAAAAAGTTTTATGGTTATTACAAGACTTAAAAAGATTCCTAAGTTTATATAATATCGACATCAGTTTATATACCTATTCGCCTTTTTCCGTAACTAGACTACTAGCTACTTTTCAAAGTTACAAGTGAATATGATCCGAAAAACTACCATCAAGTCGTTCTTTCCGGGTACGTTTCAATATTACATATTTATCTTATAAATGTACTCACATCCGTTTTACATTGAGCTGTCTCGTAGAATGTGCCCGTGTCCTGGTTCCAAGGGGGACGTGCGTTCGATTCCCGGACCAGCATCGCTAAACACATGCATAGCAGCAATAGTGCCAAGGAGTGTTTCTGGAAAGAGAAAAGAAATATTCTTAGGAAAAAAGAACAATTAAATTAAAACATGATTTTGTGATCAAAAAATATATGTCGCACATTTGTGTGTCAGCCTCTATAGCCTAGTTGGAAGTGACTTTGCTTACGAAACTGGAGGTTTGTGTATTTGTGTATTTAAGTATATAAATCGTCGCTTGGTACCCACAATCCACATCACAGGATACCGTGGAACTAGGTCGATTTCATCACTACCTACGGAGGTTGACAAACATGATTTTGATTTGTTGGTTTGGCTGATTAAATGTAAATAAATTTTTAATAGCTGATCCGGAATTATATTTTTAATGTTCACTGTTGGCACATATGATTTACTTTTGGCACGTCTGCAATTGGTTTCATAGTTTGTTGGTGGTATTGTTGTTATATTCTGGCCATTTTTTCCGCAACTCGACATCAAATGTGTCTATATTACGTGGTCCCAACGCTGGCCTAGAACTTATTGGAAAGTTCACATACACCTTAGAATTTCTTTGCAGGTGTATGCAGGTCTCACGATGTTTTCCTTCACCGATAAGTTTCATATCTGTAGCTTACTTATCTACAACAAAGCAAACCAAATAATTTGACCGAGATATGACCTAACCTAATAGTCCCACTTTAAGACGTAACTGATTCATCATATAATGTTGACACTGTAGATTAACCTGGTTAAATCTATGTTCAAAATATCAATATTTATTGATTAACATTTGACCTTTAACATCAATAACAAGAACGGCCTAATTCCTAAGATTATCATCCCTTCTCGTGTTATCGACTCGAGAATAAATAATTACTTATAAATAGATACGGATTGACCCGGTTTCTTGTTGGCACGTCTCGAGATGGCTAATCGCTAAAACAGATATTATATACGACCTAGGTGATATCGACGTAATAGAATTTTCCTGAATTTCAATCACTAATCAATGTCTGCTTATTTAAGTTGAATGTATTGGATCTTGTAAAACAGAAAATCCTAAGATCCAAAGGCATATC
>JALPQI010025833.1:0-15944 GCA_025490895.1 Thaumatotibia leucotreta | reverse complement strand
GTTGTTAGTATTTAAAACAATATAAAATTATTATGTAACCTCAAGTGAAACTAGCGGGGGTTCCTTTCTTAATGAAAATACAGATACAATAACTTAGCAACTAATTAGCCACTGGCAGTACACAAAGCTTGGAAGTTGGTCGCTTTATTAAAGTGTTTCTACATTTAATTGTTACAACCCTGGTCAGTTTGTCTGAGCCAGGATGTTTTTGCATGACTCTGCCAAAGAGCCACTTTGAAGGAGGGAGATCATCCTCCTTTACTAAAACAACATCCCCGATGTTAGGTTCGGGAACTTGATGTATCCACTTATACCGCTGTAAATAATGGGTTAAATATTCATTGGACCAACGACGCCAAAAATTTTGTAACATTCGCTGAGTCAATTGCCATCGCTTGAGAGAGCTCACGTTCGATTGCTCATAGTTAAATTCTGGAACCGTAACCAGGGGCTCTCCTATTAAAAAATGACCCGGTGTTAAAGGTGTTGGCTCGTTGGGATCATTGGATATAATAGATATAGGCCGAGAATTGAGGCAAGCCTCGATCTGGCTGAGTAGAGTCGCCATTTCCTCATAAGTAAGTGTCGACTCCCCAATTACCCTTTTTATATGGTATTTGGTGGACTTGATCCCTGCTTCCCACAACCCACCGAAGTTCGGGCTCTTAGGGGGGATAAAGTGCCACGTGGTACCATTTGATGCGAGACTTTCCGCTACTTCCTTAACCATAGTGGACTTCTCTGAGTTGAAAAGCTCTTTTAATTCTTTAGCAGCTCCAACGAAGTTAGTGCCGTTGTCGCTGTAGACGTCTAAGCATCGGCCACGTCTGGATGTAAATCTTTTAAAAGCCTCCAGAAATCCACGTGAGGTAAGCTCGCTCACTACTTCTAAATGTATGGCCTTGGTGACCATACAAATAAACAAGCATACATATCCCTTGTATGATTGGTGTCCTCGTCCTTTTGACGTTCTTAGGTTGATGGGTCCTGCATAGTCCACTCCGCTACGGATGAACGCTCTACCTGGAGTGACTCGAGCCGAAGGTAAGGCACCCATCAACTGGGTTTGGATCTTGGCCTTGTGGCGAACACAACGCACACATTTGCGTATGTGTTGTTTTACCAAATCTTTTGCGCGTATTATCCAGTATGCTGACCTTAAGTAGTTCAGCATGGCTCGCTGGTCACCATGAAGTGTGCGTTCATGGGCCTCCGTCACTATGAGTTTAGTCAGATGCGAATCATAAGGCAAAATTATCGGATGCCTCGCTACTTCGGACTCTGGCGCGTTTTCCAATCGACCGCCTACTCGCATTATTCCATTTTCAAGAAACGGCGTTAGGGAACGAATCTGAGAACTTTTAGACCTGACATACCCGTTTTTGTTGATTTCCTCGATTTCGTTCCCGAACTCTGCGTCTTGACTCTTTTTAATGCAGGTCATAAGTGCTTCGTCTAATTCGCGTTTTTGCAGATATCGGCTGTGGGCTTGTTGGATAGTCGTGCTATCACGTTTTCTCAAGAAACGTCTGCAATACGCCACAACACGCATAAGCTTGCCAAGCGTGGAATACTTGTTCCAGAACTCATCTTGTACAATTCCGACATGAACTCTTGCCGACTGTTCAAGGCTCGTATCATTATCTTTAGGCTTTGAATAGTGGATACTCTGATCGTACAGAAAGTTAGGGCCCATTCTCCACAGCTCGTGATCTTTTAACTCTGCAGGTTGCATACCCCTGGAAGCACAATCAGCTGGATTTTCTTTTGTCGGTACGTGAGACCATTGCGTTGAATCCATCGTACTTAGTATCTCCGATACCCTGTTAGCTACAAAGGTTTTCCAGTTACTTGGGTGTTTGTTGAGCCACGCCAGAACGACTGTGGAGTCTGTCCATGCTCTAATTTGTGTTTTCGGTATCTGCATGACTTCCGCAACTTCAGCTAGCAATTTAGTCACTAGCACTGCTCCGCAAAGCTCCAGTCTGGGTATGCTGACTTGTTTGACGGGTGATACTCTTGTTTTAGCTGTCACTAACGCTACCTTGATGTTTCCCGTTGAATCCACTGCCCGAAGATAAACTACAGCGGCGTAAGCGGCAGTTGATGCATCGCAGAACCCGTGCAGTTCATGGAGAGTGTCATCCTTGTGTGTGTGAAGCCATCGTGGAATACGGAAGTCTAAAAGGGAAGTTAACTGTTCACGGTAAGTTAGCCAGTCTTGTAATATGTCAGATGGTGGCTCCTCATCCCATCCAATCCCGGCTAACCATAACCGTTGTATAAATATTTTTGCTGTAATGACACATGGTGCCAACCATCCTAATGGGTCGAACAAGCGTGAAACATCAGAAATTATTTTTCTTTTGGTTGCAGGTGGAGACAGCGGCGACAGTTTCACTGAGTACTGAAATTCATCACTATCCCGGTTCCAGGTAAGTCCAAGGATTTTTGTTACAGAATCTGACTTTATTTCCAGGTTGTTCTTTTGTTCTTCATTTCCTAGGTGTTCTCTTTCCTTTTTGTTGATCTGGTTTGATAATACTTCTCTATTACTTGCCCATTTTTGCAGTACGAACCCTCCCTCGTTCAGCAAGCCTTTCATCTCACGATACAGCTGTAAACCTTCTTCTTCGGTTTCACACCCGGTCATTAAATCGTCCATGTAAAACTCTTGGTGGACCCTTGGTGCAGCTGTAGGATACTCTTCCTGGTGGTCGATTGCTACTTGATTTAGTGCCTTGACTGCCAAGTAAGGCGCTGATGCAGTCCCGAAGGTGACGGTCAGTAGTTTGTAGTCCTTTATTTCGTTTTGAGCATTTCCGCGCCACACTATGCGCTGGCAGTCTGTGTCCTCGTTCGCTACTCTTACCATCCTGTACATTTTTACTATATCCGCAACTAGACAGACAGGATACACTCTCCATCGCATAATGAGGTGCCGTAGTTCTGGCTGCAGGGTCGGACCTGTCATAAGCTGGTCGTTTAGGGATACCCCGTCGTCATATTTGCAGGAAGCGTCAAATACAACCCTGACCTTGGTGGTGCTTTTATCTTCGCGGATCACGGCATGATGCGGTAAGTAGATCGCTTCTTTTCTTTTGTAGTCTGGTTCTGTAACGGGAACCATGTGACCGAGTAGTGCATACTCTTTTATAACTTCAGAGTATCGTGTCTTAAGTGTTGAATCCCTACTAAACTTTCTTTCTAAACTGTGTAACCTTTTTACCGCTATGTCACGTGAATTTCCCGAGCAGGTTGGATTATTCCTAAATGGCAACTTCACCACATACC
Organism: Thaumatotibia leucotreta; assembly: GCA_025490895.1. Taxonomy (NCBI): domain Eukaryota; kingdom Metazoa; phylum Arthropoda; class Insecta; order Lepidoptera; family Tortricidae; genus Thaumatotibia; species Thaumatotibia leucotreta. The sequence continues at coordinate 12,650 of JALPQI010025833.1, read as the reverse complement.
TGCCATCTGAATTTCTCGAAGTCGTGGAAGCGAAAAGATCCTCGCACTTTCGTTCTTCGTCAGTTAACAGCTTAGTAGTACTTGATGGCTCGGCCTCTATTTCCCAGAAGCGCTTTAGCTCATCATCTTCGTTAACGGTAACATGTAAGACGGTTACGTTCTGGTCTACCCTTGTGCCGCTTACAGGGCTAACTGGACCAGACAGAATCCACCCGAGTGTGGTGCACTGTGCCACTGGTGCCCCTTCTGGGCCATTCAGCACTCCGTTTCTTAGGATTCGACTGTAGACTTCACCACCTAGTAGTACATCTATTTTGTTGGGAGTACTATAGTTTGGATCTGCTAATTTGAGCTTTTGAAGCTCCGGCCACTTCGGAAAGACTACTTTTTCTCCAGGAAGATTGGTTGTGACCTTATTCCAGACATAAGCTTTAACCATAAGGTTAAACGTTGGATCCGTTATTGACTGAATCTTAAGTTGAACTCGATACTTAGGTGAGACCGGTAATGGACATCCACCTAATCCGGAAAGTGACTTCTTAATGGGAATTTTCCTTATCCCTAAGGCTTGTACCACGGCTTCTGTCACAAATGAAGCCTGTGAACCTTGGTCTATAAATGCTCTAATTACCTGATAGTCTCCTGTTTTCGACTCTGCTTTAATAAGCGCGGTGGGCAACAACACCTCACCTTGATCTACCTCTTTCGTAAAACAACTGACTAACGGCATGATCTCTTTTTCATCTGATGCGACATGTGTGGCTTCCCCAGACCCAACTTCAGCTACCTGAACTACACTCTTAGGATTGGCAGTTGAAGTGGATACATCCCTAGGATGAAGCAAGGAGTGATGCTTCCTATTACAAATTCTACAGCAAGTGGCTTTTTGGCAAAATCTTACACTATGGTTACCGCCTAAGCAGTTGAAACAAATCTTGTTTTTGGTAACGAACTGATGTCGTTTAGCATAATTCTCACCTGCAAACTTTTTACAATAACAAAGTTTGTGAGGCTCAGTACAAAATTCACACGCGAGTGAAGGTGTGGCTGCGACATGTAGTACATTTGGTTTATTGTGGCTGTTATTATTGTTGCTAACCGACTTCCCGTAAGCACTTGGGGTTCTATTGGCGCTTCTCGGTTCTAGAAACTCTAGTGCTCTGTATCGACTTGTTAAAAATTCTTTAAATTGGCTTAATGTAGGTAAAGCGTCAGAAGCCGAGTTAGTCGCTATATTAAGTTCCCATTGCCTGCGTGATTCGGGGTCAAGTTTTAAGGACAGTAAATGGATGACAATAATGTCCCACGTAGACACATCTATACCTAGATTCGAAAGTGCACTTAAACAGTCAGTCGACGTGTCCATCAGGTCCTTAAGGAACCCTGGAGACTCCGTCGTTGCACTCCTTTGACTTAGCAACCGTTTAAGTATACAATGAGATAGGTACTTTTTGTTGTTGTATCTTTGCTCTAGCAAACTCCAACATCGTTCGTAATTTGACTCTGACACTGGTATATTACGCAACAACTGCTCCGCTTCTCCGGACAAATAACTCTTGAGATATTGCAGTTTTTGTACATTATCTAAAGAGTCGTTTCTGTGGATCATCGAAACGAACAAATCTTTAAATGTTGTCCACTCCTGGTATTTGCCCGAAAAATTGGGAATCGTTAGTTTAGGCAGTTTCACAGAATGTGACCTAGTCAAAGAATTTTCTTCATTATTGGCCTTTGACTGACATAACTGAAAACTTGTGAATTCAGCCAAACTATCTTTCAACTCACATCTGTAATCAGTGTATTCCTCTTCAGTTGTGTCATAAGTGTCATCGACAAAATACGATGTTGTCTCTAAATGTTTACGATCATATTTGCATATCAACTCTTTGTGTCCCTGTTTGAATTCAGCCCAAAGTTGTTCTAGATTATCTAGCCTACTCTCTATGTAATTCTCCGTTATTCGAGATTTGGGCGATTTTTTAAAGTTAACTCGCGCCTTATGTATCCGATTTGACAGATCACTTAGATAATTTACCACTAACTCCATAATGTAAGCAAAATTAAATTCAGTCACAAATATTTATAAAGACCAATTTATTACTGGAACACGACACTTAGAAAAATTGCTAGTAAAATCCGGTAAAAATTACAAGTGTTTGAAACTTAGTACCATTAGGAAAAAATCGGGCATAGATTCCACGTTCCAACAGGATTTCGCTTATAATTCTAAGTTAATACTAACTACAAATTAGTCTATGTTAATATTCAGTACAAATTAATACAGAAAATTACTCTAAGTTGAATGTCCATACAAAATTGACGATGAAATTTTCTATGTCCGTGTACGAAAACAGATTCTTATAAGTAAATACGCTCTTGCAAATAAAGTTCAGAATTCCACAGCAAATTTACTAAAATGTTCGTTGTTTTTAAAGTTGAAACTCGCGTGAATGAATTTAAAAGTACTCACGATTTTGCACTTGCACACTCACTCGCACTGGTACGGGACGTCACACTTCGTTGATCTACTGCACTCTTCAGATGGCGCCACTGGCAGTCCTTTCCTGTATCTGCTACTTCCGATGCTTCCAGCTACTCGTCGCTAGATGGCGCTTCTCGTACTTTTCGATGTTCCAAGATGAAGATTCTGAAGAACACTGCCAGCTATCCACCGCTAGATGGCGGTGGCAACTTCAGCCAGCTTGCAACCTTCCCGGCCTTTAGAGCAGCGATCCACTGCTCAGCACGGGATACGAAGTGTAATTCGCACAGTCTTCCAAAAACGCCACTCCAAATTGGCTTCTAAGGCTATATCCGATTCGATGGACCATGTATAAATTCAGGGTCTCGAAGGGAATAGCAAAGAACAAATACCGTGTTAAATAATCAACAGACGTATATTTATCCTACTAATACTCTCCACACAAATCCTCAAAAAAATACAAAAAGTTATTTGCCTTATAAAACTACGTTGGAACATCGTTAGCTAGTTATCGGTCGAGACCGCGCCATCTAGTGGCGTGTTAGGTAAACTCCGAGATGCAGCTCGAACAGTATGTTTCCCAAATAAATAAAATAAAAAATAAATAAGAATTTTCATTTTAAGGTTTATTTTACAGTACTATATTTTTGAGAGACCTTATATAGTACATTTTACACGATATTGAGAGACGTTATAATTATAGTAAGAGTATTATATTTTTGAGTAGTATGTTTATTGAGATGTTAAATATATATACTTTGTCTATATATATACAAGTATTGGGCCAGCGTTGGGACCACGCAACATAGGCACATTTGATGCCGAGTTGCGGAAAATGGCCTGAATGCAATACAATAACTATTGAAAGAAACAAGGAAAAATAATTTATTCAGTGCGCTTAAAACACAAACATAAGTACAATCTATAAAATAATTAATTTTTAAAGCGTCACTGAAAAGGTTTTCACTCAGTTTTATGTCAAGATACTTGTTAGGTACCTTGACGCTGGTCTTCCGTGAAAACCAAACCAATTCGCTTTAACTCGTATCTTAAAACAACTCAGAAATAATAGGCTTTTAGGTACCTACCGGAATTATGCGGCATCTACCTATTTAGATAAAGTGCATGTCTGTGCTCTATCGATTCCGGGTCAGTTTTCGCAGGGAAATAGGAACTTAAACGTGCTCAAATTTGTAAGTTTCCGAAATTAAGTTTAGATTTTGTAGTATAAAAGTATTTATTTAAATATTTTTCAAACAGCTTTGGTCGCGGGTACTCCATGATGAGGATCTTCTAAATGGATCGAAACATGTCGAACAATTATCGACTTAAATTATGTGAGTAACCCCCAAGTAAGATAAATAGTTATCATATATTAAAACAGTTCTCAGCGTCAAACTTCCAAAAAGTCCCATTCAAATATTTCAAGACAATTCTGGCTCCATAACGCTCTAAAATTTACGGGTTTCTGTAACAACCACGATATTAGTCCATTTAAATAGGTACTGCTTAAAATAATCATATCTAAGCTGCGACCATACACATGGATGTCTAACGCCAGCTCAAAAAAGCCCCCAAACACAATTGTTCAATTTGTGCCAAGATGGACAGGACATAGCGCTTTTCTTAACATCACTCATATTTCGGTGCAACATCTTTGATAAATGTTTATAGAATATAGCCAATCAAAACTTTGACGGACCAATCACAACTATTTTTAAATGGCAGTTTAACCCTTAACCAGGTTGTGATCTCATAGCGACCACTTAGCAAATGATTTTTTTCTGACGAGCAATATGCTTGTATCGGCCACTAAATGTCACTGACGTATAGTCTATTAACTGACAGATTTCTGAACGCACCCAAAATCGATGTGTCAGAACAAATTTCTTTGACGTTTTAGTTGTCAAATTCAAAAACAGAAAAAGTGGCAGATTTTGTGTGTTGCTCCAGATAAATACTATTATTGTGTCGAAAAAAATTACGGTAAGTGCTATGTGTGGATTTATTTTGGTAGTATATAAGGTAATGTAAGTGTAGTATGTCATAAATGGTCACGGTAATAGTTTTTTACTTAAAATTTTTGCTCTTAAAGTTTGTGGGCCCTATATGACCTCTGCCCGTTTCGGTTTGGCACAAGTGGTTTGTATGTGACCACTGCCCGGCTGGGCATTTATGTGAAATTTAAGGGTAAGTTCATTACTGTACACCATGTAGGTCCACCCACTAAACATCTGAAGACTTACTATAAGTATATAATTATAAGTTAGTTTTGAAGCGGATTTTGCTAAATGGCGTTTGAATGTAAAAATAAATATCCTTTTTTCTTACTTTTTATTATGGTATTATTTTGTCCATAATTACAATTAAACAGAACAACTACCCCTTAAAACTTCAATGTATCGCCAGCAGGACAGTGGCCACATACGGAACACGTGGGCCTCCTGGTGACAAGCACAGGGCGTATATTGACCACCGGGGTTTTTTTTTGGAAATAATGTTTCTAAAAAAAAACAAGAAATTACTTTTTTATTGACGCTATTATCTACCGAAATCAGGATACGAAAGCGAAAAAATCGCCAGGCCTGTTTAAGGGTTAAGTTTTTATAGGTTGACATTGAAATTAATTACCGTTATGTATTGACAAGTGTCACCCCTTGTCAACTAAAATTCAGGACCGTTTTTGAAAGACAATTTAGTATGGCATCCGGCTTCCGTGTTTTATTTGTTCGTAGTATTTAAGAAAACGATTTGGGTTGTTCCCATAGTTACAGTTTTGTAACATAATTGACACGATCGAAATTTTTGTATTGATTAAGGCGCCTAAGGTTCTCGAGTGGCGACCACATACCGGAAGGCGCAGCGTGGGTAGGCCCCCACAAGGTGGACTGATTACTTGGTGAACGTCGCAGGAGTCCGCTGGATGCGGGTGACACAGGATTGGTGATTGTGGCAATCTTTGGTGGAGTGGCCTATGTTCAGCAGTGGACGTTTTTCGGCTGATATGATGATGATGATAAGGCCTTATCTATGTTATTTTTTTATTGTAATCGGCACTTTTTTGAGTGAACGTTGCTGAGAGAACGCAGCTAAGCTATTCTCTTATTCACAAATTCGACGCTGCGTTCGACAACGAGCTCGACGTCGAGACAGCCTTGTCTAAAATCCTAGCTATTTTAATTGACATTAGGAATCGAAGCTGTGAGCGAGGTTGTGGGCGAGTTCGACGCTGTTTTTCGTTAGATAATACGAAGTTCGTACATTAAACGTCAATCTCTCGACGCAGTGTAGTTCCAGCTCACGCCGCATTCGTCGCCGAGCACTAGTGTCGTTTAAAGTGCATTAGTGAATACCATTTTTAGGCTCGACGCTGCCGCAGCGCTGACACAGCGCTGACAGCAAGGCGGTTTCCTTAGTGAATAACACTGCAGGTATCGTCTTAAATGAGTTGACGAAGTCGATAGCGACTATTTTGGTATTGGTTATCGCAGAAACATAGTACGGGTAAATGCCAAGTCGCAAGTAATGAAAGCCTAAGCAGAATGTACGGTGGAGAAACACATACATCTCCGAAATATAGGTTCCCGAAGGGAGTTTTCCGTTTACCTCGAAACTTCGCTATTATCATCGTGTTTAGGGGTTTTAGTTATATTTATTTAGTTAGATTTAAATTATCACTAATATTTTAACGACAAATGGGACTTATTCGCGTAAATTAACGTTTACTTTTATCCTGACGTTTTGGGCATGACGTTACACCCGTGGTTGCAGAACAATATTAAACGTAATACTCTTTATTGTGGTACAATAAAGAGTATTTATTATTATTATTGTAAATTCTTTATTGTATACAGTACAGAACACAGGTAAAAATACAGGGCGTCCCAAAGTTATGGGACATGAAGGGGAAGTACCTGAAATATCGTAGATAGGATATTTTGCTGAAAGAAGACTTTATTTTATTTTTAAAATCAAATAATACTGCAATCAAATTTAAAAAAAAAAATTTTGCTTTTTCTAGGCATCGAACCTACTATAATACGAAATTTTTTTTTCATAATTTTTTGATGCCATTCGAAAGAAAGGATAAAAAATAAAAACATTTCTTAAGAAACATAGTATCGAAAACTAAAAGAATAACCAAAAAGGTTTGGTTCAAAATTCGAAAAAAAAATGTAGTTGGTTCGATTTCCGGGTGAAGCACGTAATTTTTTTTTAAAGTTTGAATACAGAATTACTAAATTTTAGAAATAACATTAAGTCTTCTTTCAGCAAAATACACTATCTACGATATTTAAGGTACTTCCCCTTCATGTCCCATAACTTTGGGACGTCCTGTATACATAATAACAACAATTTAGACAAGTACAAAGGCGAATTTATCCCTGTAAGGGATCTCTTCTAGTTAACCTTTGGGAGACAAACACTGCCGCGTTCCGATGATTGATGTTTCAGGTGATTGAGGTTTGGATACTCGAAGTACTACTGCAAGTATTACAGTTTATTTTTATGTGACTAAGGTAGACAACTAAGCTGTCAGCCCACCTGATGGAAAGAAGGAACTGAGGCCCATGGACATAGTGAAAAATCGCCAGGATAGTTTTATGCGATTATTCTGTCGCGCCAATCAATTAATTACCATTCCCAAATTATTGACGAATTTTCGGTTATCTTGTAGCAGACGCATGTTTGTCTGCTATTCTGGCATAATAGTCTCGTTTGCTTTTATAAAACGGGAAATAAAGTGGTGATGGTAATGAAATATAAAAACGCGTAAAAAAGTCGCATAGAAACCCGCCTATGCGCTGCCTACCCTGAGGAGTTAGATGGATTGCCTCTATCTATGCCAGTAATTACACCGGCTATCTTACTCCGAAACCGAAACACAGATTTAGCGGCAGGTTGTTACAGTTTCACCAATAGGTATATACTCGTATTCTTGTAACCAACCACACTACACTGAATTCGTCTTTGAAATTAACTAACGCTATGTCCCTGGAGCGCGTACTTTGAATATTACTAGGGTCGCCAACTATTTTTTCTAGGTTTATAGTTTTTTGAAAGCTCCGCATAAGCGGTGAAAAATGTCTATATGACGTTTTCATACATTTGGGTGTGGTATACCCAACCTTGTATGCCGAAGGCCAATGGCTGTGTGGTGAGTAAAATAAATAGTAGATTGTGTCACACACAAGGGATCAAAATGATATATTTCCGGCGTGGGCGTAGGTATATTGAATCCTGAGCGTAATGAAGGATCCAAGCGTTAACGCCCAAGACGAAATAATTTTGATACCGTGTGACACATACTCCTTTTCACACCACCTATGGGAAAAATAAAAGACATATCAGATATTTAATATTTTTGCAAATAATCGATTCTGAAGAAATTTTTATCAATTATGAACGTACTGATTATTTTCATATTTCATTGTATTTTTTTGGCTGGCAATAGAAGGTCTTTGAACAGAAAAGTGCCACTTTGATCCCTTCTAGCAGGGAAGAAAAGACCAGTATTCAAATAACTAGGTGGTGTGAAAATACATTCGTCACAACCCCAACTCTTTCCGCCTGTGTCGTAAGAGTCGACTAAGCGATTGAAATGTCGCTGACTATTCTTTTATTAAAATAGATGACGGGCAGCAGCGTCATCATTTATAATGGACACATTACTGCGATCGCCAACCCACTTGCCCAGCGTGTCGATGATGGGCATTATCTTCTAAAGCGTCTAATACGTATAAGTAATAGGAGAGGTCTACGCCCAGCAGTGGACTGTAATGGCTGATGATGAAGAGTATTAAAAAAAAAATACGCGTAAAAATATAGTACCTACACTGTAAAAAATATGGTACTTTTTGACAAGTCTTTATTTTGGCTTCAATCATCATCATCAGCCTATGATAGTCCATTACTGGACGTGGGCCTCTTCTATTAACTATGCGTATAGACGCATTAGGAGGTAAATGATCAATTAAATATACTTACTAGCATTTTGTCCCCCAAAATCAAGTATTTTTACGTAATATATTTGCCTTCGGTACACAGAGTCAAAATATAGTATTAACTATATAATATAGTATGGTTGACAACCCTAAATATAACTGTTAGAGCAATTTGCAGATGGAATGTAATGCAGATTCAATAGTCGTAAGCTGTATGCAATAATAATTAGTGCATTTTCTGAAAGTGCACTCTGCTTTTAGGAGAAACCACAGAGAAACTTATTTATGTACCATATTTAATTACCTATATTAACTATAATTGGCTATTGCACGTCTGCTAGTTACGCGCATTAGTCTGCTAGTTAATTGGCGTCTGCTAGTTACGCGCATACAACATAATTTAATAGATCATTACTTTCTCGCTCGAAAAAGGTGCATTTAGATTAAATAAACATTCGCTCATTCTATCCCCCACTCTATGAAATTCGTACATTCATGAAATGTAGTTCACAGCGATTTCGATTATTCATTAGTAAATATATCATGGGTAATTCTTACACAAATCAACTTAGTCTCATGGTTAACTCAATAAAAACTTGTGATGTCGGTGCCAAGCGACGATGTAATGTAAAAGTTAGACACGTAATTATAGATGAAACACGTTCACAGATATATTTTTACATTAATACTAATAAATATCAATAATTTTAAAAATGTAAAAGAAGGTTTCGGGTTTTAAGTTAATAATAAAACCAACATTGTGTTCTAAATGTGCGTGATTATGGAATAATGGAAGTTTATGTTTGTGGCCTTTTTAGATTCTACTGACGAGTGGTATATAAATATATGTATGGAGAATAGATTTTTCTATTCCTTAAATAACTAATAAAGGTCGTTTCTCTGAGAGTTTCAACCGCAGTGGCTTCGGTGGCAGCCTTCATCACACGAATCCCGTAAGAGATGCAATGAACTTTTGGATATATTGGTAGACAGACGTAGTTGACAACCTACGTTTAACACTTACTTTGGAAAATCATCAAGAATCAACCGGCACAAATACCAGCCACGTTATCGACCGAGCCATCGAGTACCGACTTCGATCCCAAGCAAGATGGCCGCTCCTCCTTTTGACATTAGTGATGCGACCATATTTCGAAATTAATAGTGCTGTGACATACATCCATTTTCAGCTTACCACAATGTATCCAAAAAAACGGAAATCGGGTAATAATGTTGCCACCGAAGTCACGGCGGTTGAAACGCTCAGAGAAATGTCCTAAAAATAATACTCAACTGTTTTCTTGTTGTGATTTTCTAACGTGAAATGTTAGCTTTGCCATAATCTTTTATTTATGTATTCCTTAAAGAGTTTCGGCCAAACACAAACTTCCGTCATAAAATCCTGCAATAAACAGCTGTTATTATTCATGGCGTTTGTTAAGTTTGTTTTAGCTCACACCTTTCTTAATTGCTTGAACAACTTTTATTTGTTAATTTTATGTTAAACCTCATTCACAGGCCAATTTTAGAGGGTTAATTTTGAGGTCACATGCCATATCTTTCCGCTTACTAATATCGTAGTCTCTGCCCTTGGCTAGTCTGTGGCCATGAGTAAGCCCATTTCAAATTAAAAAAAAATATACATATATCTCAGGGTTTGTATGGAACATCAAATTTTTTTTTCTTGAATCGGATGGTGGTCCCATAAGGTGGAAGTACCAGTACGTAACATGTTAACAGGGAATATTTATTTGAATCACAATTTTTGCTCATTTATAAATCTACATAAAGTATTGTCATGTACTTTGGGAGAAGAGTTTGTAAGTTTTGTTAAATAATATTTATTTTACAGGGTGACGACATAAAAATTCTCAAAATTGCAAATTTTTTTAATCAATTCCATTGTATGAGTAAGTGTCATGTGCTATTGCTGGCAGTCCCAATAGATGGCACTTCAGTACAACTTTCAATATAACATATTGGGACATTGAAAATATTAACACTTAGTTCTACTAAATGTGAGTATGTCTTAAAATTATGCAAATAATTTAGATATAAGCTAATTATTTTAAAGTTGGGATTTAAAGCATTAAAGGCACACATTTATCATCGTTTTAATTCAATTCAATTCAAATTCTTTAATGTCAAATATACTTACAACTACATTAAATAATATTAACAGTCTAACACAATCAACAGTCTAATACAAAAAAAATATATATAAAATTCGTCAAAACTATAAAATGCATTTTTGATTAAAAAGTCCTTTAGTTTTTTTACAAACATCTCATAAGAAGGAGCCTCTTTGATCTCCGGGCTTAAGCAATTACCTATATATTTTAATGCCAACTAAATACCCTAGTAGTCGATTTTATCTTATCGACTCAAGCTACGGGTATGATGACGAGTATTGGTACAGCGTCGGGTACTAGAACTTCTACCTTAGTAAAAGTTAATCAATAGGACCTCAGTAGGCAAAGGTCCCGGTTCTGAATTCGTATGGCAAGAACGGGTTTCCCGGTTCCGGTACTGTATTTGTATAGAAAGCCAGAACCGGGAGCCCACCCTAGCAGGGATCGGGACCGGTTTTTTAGAAAAACCTCGAAATATCTCAATATTTTAAAATGTTTTACACTCTTTATGTAGTATTCAACATTTTATGTAATTATTAACATCATATTTTTGAATTACTCCATTAACAAAAAAAAATAAGCCGAAGAACGAAAAAGAACGAAATTCAAACCGTTCTTTTGTATGGAGAAAAAACCGGAATCCGATCCCCTGCACCCTAGACCTCAGAATGAATCCCCTAAAATTTGGCCGGTGAATAAAAAAACGCCCTGCACGCTTACCACATGATGGTATGTCAGTATGTCGTCGCGAGATAGATTTTTCATCTTTTAACAACTATAATAATATGACTAAAAGAGGGATGGATAGATCTCGCGGCGACATACTCGTATTGTCGCACTGAACCTGTGCTAAGCCTACTGTAGGTATAATGTATGTGAAATAGGTGAACGTTTTTGGGCGTATTTTTATTTTGTTGTCGTTTTTTAATATTTTCCAAATTAGGACTTTTTTACAGTTCTTCTACTCAGAATCACGAGCTCTTTCGATCCTGATAGAAATAAAACAGTGTCCAAAAAAAATCCATTGAATTCCTATTTTTCATACACTTTCTTCGACCGTAACTCAGCGGAAGACAGAAAAATGTATGGTAATTTCGGGACACTTTTTTCTGCTAATGAGGATCGAAAAAGCTAGCGATTCTGAATAGAAAAATTATGAAAATATCCAAATTTGTAAAATTTGAAAAAACTACAACAAAATAAAGATCCGCCCTTTTAACGTCGAATTGCGGGTATCTAGCCTGCAAAAACTGTAATACCGTTTTGCGTCGGAGATTATATATAATTTCTTCCTTACTACTGTTTTCAAACTTGTCTTAAAGCTTAAGAAAGAAGCTCAGTCTCCCCGCCAACCCATTTGCAAACAAGCGATATTTTAGTAACTTTTTAATATTTTAATAGAAGTTTCAGTGTTTCATAGAACAAGCTCGCTTTGTGTAAGGTTGTATGTAATAATCGCTTTAAAGCCGATTCACACCGGATACGTGTGAATATAAATAAAATAAATAAATAAATATCTTGGGACATCTCATACAAATCAACCTAGTCTGACGGTAAGTTCAATTAAGGCTTGTGATGTGGGTACTAGGCGACGATATATATAAGAGATTGATACATATAGATACTTAAATACATAGACAGCCATGACCAAGGAACAAATACTTGTAATAAATAAATACACATATAATAATGCCCTCGCCGAGATTCGAACCGCCTGAACCTCCAACTTTGTAGGCAGGCTCACTACCAACTAGGCTACGCTGATATAGGTAATGTAATACTACTTTGAAGGCCTAGGTCAGCAAAATGTAACGGAAGTAACCTTTTTTGACAACACAAGCTGCCCTGCGGTCATTATTTTATTGTTTTGCATGGCTGCGTCATCATAGCAATAATGAGATTTTCGATAAATTACGTAAATTCCAGAATAAGAAATATATCAAAGATTTTGACCCTTCAGGGCTTACGTCCTGAAATGTAATACTACCATCTAATGTGTAGACATTAGATGGTAGTATTCGCCTGAAAAAGTCTGACGATTTAGGCCTACTCACGCTGCGCCTTCCGATACGTGGCCGCCGCTCGAGAACC
>JALPQI010025832.1:0-16418 GCA_025490895.1 Thaumatotibia leucotreta | reverse complement strand
AATTCCACGAGAGAACGGAGAAAACATTAGTATAGCGACAGGTAGCCGTACACAAAAGTGACAAGCCGAAGCAAACGCACACGACGCCGAGCTGTCACACACACTGCGTCAACAGGTATGCAGTGACAGCTCGAATTACTGGCAACACTACTCAAATATGTAGCCACTACCATGGTACACTAACTCACTTAATTTATCGAAGTCCCACATTTCACAGTAGTCGAACAAGATGGGGTTTTTCATTGACTTAATGTAGCTTTGATGATAATCATGTTTTTTGATAACCACTAGAACCAGACAATTTTCGTATAAAAGTTAATTAGCAGCTAGATATGTGCACATTATGAAGCATTCCAGTTATTCACGTGAAAAAAAAATGAGATGCATAATACGTTCGAGAACTTATAGTAACGCTGTACAAAACAGTGTTGCAAGATTAAAATAATTTCATGTAATCGGGATTTCAGAATAACGTTTTTTACCAACTAAGCCAAACTAAGCGGGTTATTAATATTAGTGTAAAAAATATTTCCTAAAATTAATTACTTTAATTTAAAGACGTTAATTTACGAATAGGTTAAATTAAAGTTACAGTAATAGTAAAAAAACAAATTTTATTAAATTTGGGTATAAAATAAAGTTCTGTGAATCCATGAGAATAAAGACTTGAAAATGCAACATGGTTTTTTTTTTACGATGTACATTGTACGTGTACGTTACGTTTGCTGTGTACATGGCAGTTGTCCTGCCCAATCTCTTGTATGCCTCCGAAACTTGGACCATTTACCGGAGGCACATCCGCACATTGGATAGGTTCCACCTGAAATGCCTACGTGATATTATGAATATCTCCTGGGAGGACCGTGTTAGGAACACGGAAGTCCTAAGGCGCGCAAAGGTCAGCGGTATAGAGGCCTATCTAATGAGGAGACAGTTGCGATGGAGTGGGCACGTGTCGCGGATGTCTGAGAGCAGAGTGGCCAAGCACATCTTTTATTCCGAGCTGAGCGAGGGTAAGGGTAAGAGGAAGCAAGGTGGTCAATTTCTGCGCTATAAAGATGTGCTGAAGCGCCACATGCGGTGCTGTGACATCGACCCGTCGCACTGGGAGATAGCTGCTGCGGATCGTCCGAAATGGAGGCATTATGTTCATGCTGCAGTGCAAGCCTTCGAGAAGAAGAGACAAGGGGAACTCGACGCTAAGCGGAACGAGCTGAAAACCCGACCACCTGTGGTTATTAACTACAACTACGTAGGTGGAGTGCTGACTTGCAGCAAATGTAGGCGCACATTTGTTGCAAAAATAGGCTACGTCAGTCACATGAGAGCACACGAGCGACGCTCTCAGTAGTCAGTTCAACCGGTCGCCGTGGCCGAAATCGGTCAGGAAGAGAGATGACGTTACCACCAAATTTTGTCATAATAATAATAATTACAAATTACAATTAGAGACTAGTTATTTTATGTAATCTCACTGATGCGTACATATACAATTTATATCTGTTTATGGTATTTTTTTACACCTTGCGTTGTTAAAAATACGCATTTTACATTATGATTTTTTCTTGATTGTACATTTTTAAGTTATGCATCCGACATTTCTGTAATTAGAACTCGGTCAAAAAACTACAATACGAAAGTGTCAGAAGCCCGACGCCGTAGGCGGAGGGATTTTAATGACTCGAGTTAGTATTCCGCTTACCGACCGTGATGCGTACAAGGTTTTTCATCACACTTGCGGACAAAAAAATAAGTTTTAAGACAAAATATTATTATATGCCGTACTGATATTTCTATTACTCCCTAGGGAATTTCACTTTTCTATTACTCCCGCTACGCATACAAGCAATGGCGCGCTTAAACAGCAAGTGTGATGAAAAATTTGAAGCGAATCTGCGGTTATCCATCTAACGCGGAGGAACGTTGAACAGGGGAAAGGTCGCCCTTATCGCGAATCTGGGCGTGGAAATGAGTTTGCTTGAGGAGCACCACATTTTTATGGTTTTGGTACACACAGTATAAAAAATTTTTCTGCATAATAATCCGAATGTTCAACATTGAGAACATTGAAAATTTAAATTTTCTTTTGCAACAATTTGTATAGTGAGTGATTATATAGAGACGTGCAACACTTTTTAGGGTTCTGTAGTTAATTAGGAATCTACATAGCTGCCCTTTCGTTCTTCTGCCTTTAGGCTCAAATTTGGAATTCGTACTGTGTGTCCTCTAAAGAATTGGTAGAAAGTTTCTTCTTTGAAACACACAATCAATTAGTTTTCAAAACAATGCCCGGAAAAGCCTCACTGTCAAAAATCACCGATTCTGGTTTGTTTAATTAGTGACAACATTTCCCAATAGATAGCGCCGACCATGAGCATTCCTTTTAAACTTCGCAGTCTTCGCATTTGCACTGAATTAGAGTTAGAAAATTTGTTGAACGGAAAACGATAGATTAGTTGTTTAATTTTTTAATTTTGTATAATTCATTGATTCAAAATATGAATAAATGTAAAATCTGTCAAACAAGGTTATGGACATATTTTAAGCTTCTGCCTACATGTGTCCTACCCAAAAGACATAAGCCTCAATCAATTTTTTAAGCTATATGTCAATTAGACAAATTTCCAATTTGATTTAGCAAATTTTGACGTAATGTACTTAGGTACGAGGTAGACAAATGGGTCTTAATCGCGTAAACTTACGTTTAATTATATTCTGACGTTTCGGGCATGACGTTACACCCGTGGTCGCAGGCAGACCGCGATCAGAGATAATCGTGAAAGTTTTAATCAATATAGGGTTATGAACATCTCAAGTTTTAATTGTTTTTACCTTTAATCTTTGACTACCGGTGAAATGAAATGCAATGTTATAAGTAACAATGCTTATGATATGATTATTGTATGAAATTTAGGAACTTTGGAATAACTGAAACCTCCAAAATGAAATAGTTACTTTTTCTCAAAAAGGTACCAAATTTTATTTATGTATGTATATTTTATACGCTCTCAAAAATAAAGTTCGTGTTATTTCTTTAATTTCCGAATATTATTTTATTATTATTTTATAAGTTAATCATTTGAATATTATGTTTCTTTAAAATCCTTAAGGGTGTCATCAACTGCCCGGATCTCCTGCAATTGGTGACCTTTGTTTGTCCGCATCACCCCTTACGACCTAGATCTTTATTTCATGTCACTTTTTCTCGTAAGAACTATTCTAGACATACCTTTTTCAGACGAACCCCTAATTTTTATAATAAACATCTATTTGATATTGATCCATTTTGCAATTCGTTGTCTGGTCTTAAATTGTTAGTTAAGCGTAAACTCTTTTAGTTGCCTAGTACCTCATTGTTTTTTATGTTACTTTTTTTTTTTAACTCTACCTTATGCTCTTTATACTTCTACCCACTTTTTAGTTTGTTAATATTATTTAAAACTACATAATTATGAACCTTTTGCTTTACCTCCTAACGCGTAGTTAATAGGAGAGGCCTACGTCCAGCAGTGGACTATCATAGGCTGATGATGATGATGAATTATGAACCTCCAGGTCTTTTTATACCCTATTATGTTTCTGTACATGTTGTACGATTTAATGTATTTTGTTTATTATGACTGTTTGTGTTCTAAATAAACTAAAAAAAAAAATATTTAAGTAAAAAATGGTAATATCGACTCCACTGCTCCCTGTTGAGTCAGTCAGTGCCACTGCCACCAAAATACTAACCTTATTTAAGTTAAGAGATTATAATTGTGATGATATTGATGTTACAATTCAATGAAATTATGAACTTATTCCTTTAAATATTATTAAAAAAAACGAATATACTTACACTTGCTATGCGTAAGATGCGTTTCATAAGGTGCATTCCCGAGCGCCGGCGGGTCTCCCAACCGCACAACCCACGTGACGCGCGGCGGGGAGACGCCGCGCGCGCCTGGCAACCCCGCGCGGTGCGTCATGGCGTCGCAATGGCCGCCATCGCAATGCTGCCAACACACGCCGCGAGCGCCACTCACTGACAGTTCAAACTTTGTAAACAAACTCGGTAACTTTGTGCCGGCGTTCACGAGTCACTGATTCTTATAAGAACGTGTTTTGGTAACAATTACAATTATTTAGTAATTCTGAATGGTTAAAAAGACACTGGACTTCGTGAAGTTAACAATAAAAATTAAAATAAATCACTTATATTTATTTTCTAAATTTTGTCGTAATAGTGACGTCCCATTGTGGCTGCGGTCGGCGAACAATTTGCATGATGTTGAGGTCCCGGACCCTAGGCGCTCACTTTCGCCGGCGGCTGTTTGTTTATTATTTCCATCGGCACTAGTTGCGGTTATTTTCGGCCCGTTCACCTTGACTGCAGGCTGCGCCCGCGCTGCCTCTATCCACAACTATTTTATCCTCGACTGTGGGTAAAGCCCAGTATAACAAGACCGTGAAGCAATAAACAACGAATGCAAAGATAGATCAATTTATAGCAGCCATTATCAAGATGTCTGTGGCTATAGTGAAGAAGTAAAGCCTGCAGCGCTATAATAGATAATATCTTGCTGTATAAACACCCGCAATGGGCTGCTAAATGCATATTGTAAATAGGTACATGGTTACAATTTCATCATAGCATTATCAGACCTTCGGTATATATTAGGGTCTTTGTTTAGAAAGGCATCTTGAAGATTAGGGCTTTGTATCAAACGTGTTTCAAGCGCGTGTTTGTTTTGTGTGTTAATCGCAGCGTTAGTAACATGCGTTTATTTTTTTACGGAATTATCAACCCTAACTCAGATGTGGATTTGTGGAAAGCCCACTGCGTTGATTGCATGCGCCTAACGCCTGTCTATAACGCACAAAACAACCGTAAGGTTAAAATTTTGTGAGGACTAACCCATGAAACTAGATTTCCATTGGCTTTGTTATGCTGTCATTGTTGATTCATGCATATTTATATTCATTTATTTTTTGCATGGTGAAAATTCAGTGAAAATTCAGTACAATTCCATTGATTGTAGTCTACATGCACGCACCCCTGATAACAGTTGGTCCATAATACATCGAAATACTATTTACCTATACGATGCCACAACTGAGAGAGCCTACCGCGAACTTCTAAAATCGTAAATTTCTACCATCTACCACTGTCAGCATGTCAGGTCTACTGCACATTGCACCTAGACTGCGCTCGCTGCGTCGCCTGTCCTGTCGTTTATGACGGGAGCCGGAAGCCGCCGCGTTATCTGATGATAAGTGCTGATAACAGCACCTAGTTACCTAGCTAAACAGCCGCGGTCGTGACTTTAGCGTGAGCAGATTCGACTTACCTGCCTTCTAATGTATCTCGCTCTAGCTGGTAGAGTCTAGCATATGCCAATAGAGCAAGAACATAAAGTAAGGTAAGTTACGCGGATGGTTTTGATGGTTTTGCTGCGGCACATACACTTATGGTAAGATACAGCTCCTATCTAAACGATTAAAAAGGCGTCATATATGGCATGGCTGGGGAAAGGTTTGAAGTCGTCCATTTTTCATTACTTTTATTCGTGATAAGGAATTAATCTGTCAATTTAATTTGAATGTGGACTGATACTATAAGCACTTGTATTATCGTTATCGTGTTCGTATTGAAATCGCTCGGCTAGTCATTTTTAAAATCCATCGCACTGTCGGAGATTATGCAGGAATATAATTATTATTAGAGGCATATAAATATAAACAATTCTGGAGGGCCACCTCGGACCACGACCAACGTATGCCTCCCCATTTTGGAAGTGCAACAAGAGCCAACATGTTGATCATAGACTTCTAAAGACGTTACTAAACCCGTAAGCCGGCGCCTGCGCCGTTCCGCTGACCCAGTGCACGCATTTTATCCATTCAGTGAATACACTAGCGAGCAGGTTTTCATTTACAAAAAACCTACTTCATTTCCTACTGTTATTTGACTTCTACACAAGTAATAATTATTGTGTAATCTAAGGTCCGATTTTATCGGCTCACTGCGTTGGAGTGGTTTGATAATTAAATACACATGCAGGTTTCTCCACACGTTACCTAACATGTGGTCAAGTTTCAACTGCAGGTTGCCGTATAAAGCAATACATTGAATGCACCAAGTTCTTTTGCATTCACATAAGGACCACTAAGTCAAAGTATAGTTCCATGCACATAAAGTTGGACTTTCTTTCGTCAAACTGCAGCTAAAAGCTGATGGATTGCGCAGCGTGGCGCGGTACAGAGAAAGTGCGGGAAATTGCACACAACTCTCCGCAAATTTTATGGCAAAATTTACGGCGTCCCATTAAATGGTAGGTTTGTTTTGTTTCCTTCTCGTAGTAAACAGCCGACCTGCCGCAACCGGCGAGTATACGGGCGGTTCAAGCCAAGCGGCTGTCGGGGGCTATATTTAGATGACATTTGGGTTTATTTTGAACCGTGGTCGTCGACACGGTCCTGAACAGCTGACACATCGGTTTTGCCTATCTGCATAATTATTCACTAATCATGTGCCGCTTAAAACCTCTTGAATTTACATTGTATTTCTTTTAGGCAAATATTCTTAAATATTTATTACACCGAACCAAACCTTCTTCTCTTCTAGAGAAAAATATCACTGTAGGCCTACCCATCGAAAACTTCAAAAGGCAACATAATAAGACAGGGGAAGCTTCAAAGGACTAAGGATCAAACCCAAACTATCTCCTTAAATTTATTGAAAAGGAAGGACATTTGTGCGTGTTTCTGCCGCGCTTCTTAAGGAATTCATCAATGATTAGTGTTAGAGGCGACAGTGAGTGGCGGCGGCACCGGCACCGGCACCCACACCACAAGGGCGATGCGAATATGGCGCGGTGACGCCAGCCGCAGCGGCCTACGCTACGTGCTGCTTCTGCCGTCTAATGCTAACACTCTATTATCTATCTGTGGCTGTTCTCACTGCTTAGTGCAGGCGAAAACATCCAGTTAAGCTTTTAAGTTCGAGAATCTTTCTCTGTCACTCCAATTACTCTAAGGGCTCATGCATAAATCATGTGATGTTTTTTTGGCTACTTTTTGACCCCCCCCCTCCCCCATGGTGATGTTTGGTGAGTTTCTTGGCTACACCCCCCCCCCCCCTCCCAAGGTCTCACTTGTATTTTTTTCATTCAACTTTTCACGTTTCGCTAGCCGAAATTGACAATATTTCTTAGTTTGTTCATCGTAAAAAAATACACGTGAGGTCTACTTGTACCCCCCCCCTCCCCTACCGTGATCTTTCGTGATGTTTTCTTGGACCCCCCTCCCCCCCTAGAGGACCTCGCGTGATTTATGCACAAGCCCTAACCAAGGATTGACAGGGATAAATTTAATGCTTGAAATTTACGATTTTCCATGTTCATGTTACGTTCTTTGTTTCCCTGTTACAGCAACGTCTTTATCACAAAGTAGGCAGATATAGCGCACATCACAAGACTTATAACTGGGTCGCCTAAGTTGCATCGGCTATTGGAATCACCCTTATGCTGTTGTCACTATGTTTTATGACCATTACGTCACTTTACGGACCCTAATGTGTTGTGAAGCATTATGATTTATGACATGTTATAAAATGGAAGCCGCGCTGCGTCGCGCTAATGACTGAACTCCTCTTGCGTTCCGCCGATTAATTTTGGTTCGTTAAAGTAACGGTTGTAGGCAAGCGGTATTTAATTCTTTGATAGGCATATATCAATCTTATATACCCCAGGAACAAGAGCAGTCAAGTACCTATATTTAGAGTTATTTATGTAACTGCTGGGTGAATATCTGAGCGTTTCAGCCACCTAATTTTGATGGCATCATTTCGCCGAAGTTTCTAAACGTCTTAATGTTATACTTCGTCATTTGTATAAGGTACCGTACCTCCTTCAAATGACAAAGTAGCACATTGTAACGAATAGAAATTTCGGCAAAAATGATTATGCCACCAAAATTAGGCGATTGGAACGCTCAGGTATTCACCCTGCTGCAGAAGTACTACAATACCTATTATTAAATGATAGCAGATTAAATCATGCACAATCTCATGTGCATGATTTAATAAAAAAAAACAACAACAGTGTTGTAATATTATTGCCTTGTTTGTAGGTATATATTTTTGCTCATAACTGATTTAGTTAAAAGCCTCGCTGACTACGAAACGCCAGAAGAGAGAGAAATACGGGAACACACGAGAAGAAAACACCTACACTGTAAATTACAGCCAAAACTTAAGGTAGTAAGTCATTGTGCACAGGTCCAGGGTGTTCAACTCTATAACAAGCTTCCTGATGAGTGGAAGAATATTGCTAGCCCAAATATATTAAAGAATAAGCTAAGTACCCTGTTGTTGCAAGAGTGCTTCTATTCAATCGAAGAATTCTCGAAATACTTTCGTAATCATTGACATGTTTAGATTGTTTAGGGTTAGATAATGGATGAATGGTATAATATTATAAAATTTATTCCTATTTATTTTTATTGTTTACATGTTTGGCAGGAGTCACTGCATGTTAGATTTAGGAAATTATAGATACCTATAGATAGTTCACATTTAGACACAATTGTTATTGTTCATGAATTAAATAAATAATAATTATTATTATTGAAAATCCATTAGGTACAGCAATGATATTGTAATGGAAAACAATAAGCGAGCTTTTCTGAAAAAATTTGCACATTTGTATTAAGCTCTTCGATGATAACAACTGGTAAGGTGGTAGAGAACGTGATGCTGCGCAAGATGCACCACATCTCCCAAAATGTCCCAGGAAGTTCGTACGGAAATATTTTATTTTTATGTTGCCTGATTCTGATACCTTTTCGTTAAAAAAAAAGGTTCCATATTGGGATATTTTGGGAGATGCTCAATCTACGCTTGTTATAATATAGTTTTTTGATAAATACCGCTGTTAGTCATTTATTTGATATACATAGGTACCTATTAGTGCTGCATAAAAAAATACTTGTTTTATCGTCGCTGAAAGTGTTGAGTCTGAACCGGCGGCGGCAAAATATTTGTTAACCAAATGAGGGAATATATTAAGACAGTAATTATGTACCGCGAAACTGAACCAGTTTCGTTTCGTGGCCACACGAAGGTCGAGGCTACTACAATATCGACTGATTTGAAGCCGATATTGAGGATTACAGTAAACTTGTACTTTATTGTTGATTTGTTAATAATATTGAGAAATTCTCGGTAATTTTCTCAAGTTTCCTAGTATTATAAGTAGTTCTACGAGAGTTCAGGTCACGCACATAACATGTCATCTAGACACAAGAGGAATTTGTTAGTGTTCTATTTTCCTACTGATAGCAAATTTAATTGCAACTGTAAGATTGACCAACAAGTTATTGCTCAAGGGATTTGCTTCAATATTTTGACACTAGTCACATCAAGGCATTCAGAATTCATTCTTAATTATTTGCCAATTAGTAACTTTGTTTAGATCTGTATATGTATAGTCAGTGACCTCAACTCTGGTGAAATGACATAAAGGTAGGTACTAAGGGAAATATATAATATGAAAATAATCGCCACTCTTTTGGGAAAATGGTTGGGAATGGGAACACATCGCTAGGATGGGCTAGGTTCGCATACTTCGCAGTTTTATCAGGATAATTTCTGAAACGCAGCTTCTTTCGAAGCTTTCACGGTCAGCTACTGGGGACTGTTTGAAATTTTCCGCGATCATTTAGATATATTAGAAGTAGTTACGAAGTTCTAAATGTGTTACAAACTCCAGTATCATAGAAACCAATCAGACATGTCACATTCACGTACATCAATTAGTTATTTTATCTAATCGACCAGCTGCCCTACATTGAGCCACAATAAATATTTATATCACTGACACATCGCACTAAATCAATTGGCAATTATGCATTTCACTTGCGCGTAATTGGTGGAAGTATCGACCGTGTGGTGCGCAGGAGCGGCCGGGCTGCGCGCGCGTCGACGACTGCCAAAAGCGCGGGAAGAGAGCCGCAATCATTTGTTTCGATTGTTATCTCGATTTGATTGCGTGCCGGGAATTATGGACAATAATTGTTTGGATGCAAGTAACTTTTACTTGGGGCCTTAAGTAGCTTATATGGAATTGTGTATGTGTAAGGTCTACTAATAAGCTGGACGACCACAGATCAGTATAGATAGCTAACGGTGGCATGGAACATGTCGCAGCGTTATGGCCGA
This sequence comes from Thaumatotibia leucotreta, assembly GCA_025490895.1. Lineage (NCBI taxonomy): Eukaryota > Metazoa > Arthropoda > Insecta > Lepidoptera > Tortricidae > Thaumatotibia > Thaumatotibia leucotreta. Next base: position 6,217 of record JALPQI010025832.1, on the reverse strand, counting down.
TAGGCCTTTATAGTGTGACAGATGCGCGCCCTATGAGCCAGTCGCAACTTACCCGCGACTGCAGGATGAGCTCGGACATATCCGCAAAATGCCGAATTGTGCCGTTATTTCTTGTAAAAATAGGAGTGTAAATAAACATTTCAAGGACTATTGAGTCACGTACCACATGAAAGTATTGATTTTTTAGTTATTAGTTGACAAAACCACGTATTTTTACAAATAATATATAACAACAAACCGCTGACATAAATGTCATAATGATTTTACTTGGGCGTACCAAATGGTTGAACTATTCAGTGACAAATTGTATGTGCGTTTTACATTGACGGCTTAGAATAGTAAGCAAGTTGCAATTTGGTAAGTGACCGTGCAATGTATCCAATTCCTAGCGATATTCACAACCGTCCTGTCATTTCTTGATACGGCCGCTGCGAGCAGGCCGCGAACTAGAGGTACGACTAACCGTGCCGATGACAAATAGGCTCGATAAATTGTTGATGTATTTGATTATATTCAATTTTTCTTTCATATTTTGACCCTTGTATCAATATCTTATCTTCATAAAGGTAAAACAATATATATAGATTATATCGCGTATTATATTATTTTGAGCCTTTTACAATAACCGTTGTCAAAGGTTGAAATTGTTTTATTTAAATATGTGACCATCGCGGAAACGGGTGATAACATTATATTTATTAAGGGTACAACCGTCTAAATAATTATTTGTTCATGTGATTCCCAGCCACAATTAAGATAATGTCGTTAATAAATTGCTTTGTTCATATTCAAATATATGTTTATAATTGACATTCTGTAGTTTATTATTTACAAACCAAATCCGACACGAAAGTAAGAAAAAAGTTTTCTAATTTATTATTAAACAACATAAAATGAAAACAAACAATATAAGGACTTAACTACCTATAAATAAAAAAATTGGCCTAAATCGCCGTCAGTGGGCAAGGTACCCAGAAGGCTGGCCGCATTCCCCCGTTGTATAGCTATACTTAAACGCCGTGCAAGGTACTAGCCAGCCCTCTGGTCGCCTGAGGTCTCTCTTAGGCGAGCCGCTAGATCTTTAAAAAGTCCATGTGCACTTTGGCCCCCATGGCCCCAAGGTCTCCACACCAAACGCCGCAAATATGTATCTGGTTCCTAAAGCAGCATATTTGCGGCGCTTGAGACTTTCGGCTAATGATGCCGCGGCGCCAGCAGCAACGCCGGTGACCGAAACATGGGACGGCGCCAGAGTGTCAACGCAGATGGCGTCCCAAACTAGCGGCCGGCCCATGCTCCAGGGCACCAGCGCACAAAGGCTAACAGGCTAAAAAGCTAAAGGGCAACAGCTAACAAGGGCGCGACGGATAACATAATGTTTATAAAGATTAGATTGTATTTATTTCTTATTAAATGATAGATCGATTTTAATGTTTTTCTTAATATTCCGGCCTTATCAAATATCTATGGATAATAATTTATCGACGTAGCCTCCTCTCTAGTGCCGCATCATATGGTAGCGCTTTAGCCAATCACAGCGTGGCAAAGGCCCGACCTCGGAGACACCGAGACTCGCTTCGTTACAAATCTCTCTCTTTCATATATCTATGTGGACGACCTATTGAAAAATACTAATGAATCGGTATTTTAAAAGCGTTAGCTCCTGAATCCTGAAGTAGCAGCAAGTAGAATTTTGTTGTAAATACATATATATGTATTTTCAACAAAATACTGCTACACGACAATTAAAACCCTTTATTTAATATTTATTAGTTTTATTTTTTTTTTAAAAACATCGGATTCTAATAACGGCTCTAAGTACATAAATATATATCAGATCATTCAAATCTATATACATAAGTAAATATTGAATTTTCTTTAAAAAAATATATCTAGATTCCGTCGAATAGACATTCCTATAAATCTACAAAGATACAATAGCTTTCACCAGTGAAATGTTTATGTACCTAAATGTACCCTTACATATTTTTGTCACTGAAAGTAACTTTTAAAACCCCGAAAAAAATTCGTTCCATGTCTTAAAAAGTTCATAAGTACTTCCACATCTTGTGACCCTTATCACCCACGTGTGAATGAGCATGGGAGCCATGGTTCAGAAGCGTCATGTTCGTTATCAGCGGGTCATTGACCCCGCAGTGACAACACGCTGTCGGTGCACTGCTCCCGCGCATCGCCTAATCTAATTAATATGTATAATCAACCAATTGGAACCCTGGACCATAAGGGAACTATGTCAAACTGACGCTACAAATTATATGTATGAAAATCCTTAACTGTTTGTCATTTTGACATGGTTCCAGATTCAAGAGTGGCCTAGGTTTACTACTTATTGGTTAAATGTAAGACTCTGTTGATCCCGCGTCGGATATAAAATAAATGATACAATACAATGCTATCTAATAAATAATGATAAAGTAGACTTTTGCCATATTGATTTTCGGTTTTGGCTTAAGTACCTATATAAGTGTACGGTGTACGGTGCACAGTTATTCGCCTTACAGTTTCGGCCATCATTTTCATTATCGACAGTAAAGTTATTGTCGCTAATAGAATTTGCGAACAATGGAGACTTTTCGGTTAAAAAACGTAGACTTAAGTAATGGAAGTGAAAGAGTCAGATGTAGGAATTTATTATATTCGTAATTAGTCCGAGGTATTACAAGTAGTAGGTCGTCTTTGCGGCCGCCTTTGTCGCGATATAAAGCCTAAATAAAAAACAAAAAACGAAGCAACTGGCAACATTAGTACAAGATGTCATTGTTGTTTTCGCGCGCCACTGTCACGTCGCACGGATTTTATTACGAAGTAAAATTTTCTTGTTTTAGTGAAATTTTCAGATTCTCGGATAGAAGAATATGATTAAAAGGACGAGCAATATTTCGTTGACTTGCTGTAAGAAGAAGCAACCTCCTAATATACAGAAAATCGAAATGAAAAACGAAAGAAAATTTGACCATTTAGAGGTTACAAACATGAAAATATATGAGTTCTTGCATATAATACCGCTAATTCTGACATAATATGTTATATTATGTCGATTCCCTGTTGGGAAATGTAATATCCGGTAACATATTTGGATTTAATTACAAAGATATACAAATATAACCTAAAATACTTATATTTTGCAAGTAATTAACACAAAATATGCTTTATTATTGGTGTTCTAAATATTATTTTGTATTCCTCTCTCCGTTGGAGAAGGAAACTTTTCCGTGGGAAAAGAAATCACAATAATAATTGCAAGGCAAAGAAGAAATCGTGAAGACAAGTAAAATGCCTACTCTGCCTTAAGACTTATGATTCTGACGCTATATGTTATATAACGTCGCTTTTCCGTGGGAAAAGTTTATGTGATCAGAAATGCGTACCTGGAGATTATATGTGATATACTGTCACTTTTCCGTTGGAAAAGTTAATCTGATGCCACTTTTCCGTTGGGAAAGATAGGTAATCTGATCAAAAGTGAATAGCCTGATCATTACATTTTATAGAATGCGCTTTTCCGTTGGACAAGTTAATACAATCATATGTTGTTCTTGAGTAACATTATCAAGTCATCCGTGGGATGAAGTTATTTATATGACATGACAGGCACGACAAGGATAATACATTAAGAAATGCATAATACATAATACAATACATGACATTGAGGAAGGGTACTCTAAACAGTTGGGATATTTAACCCGTCCGAATACAGACTGAATCCTATTATAACATTGATAAATTATGTACTCAATGGTGAGAAATAAGAAAGATACCTAAGACAATTTTTGGTTTTAAGCTAAAAGACATTTGTATAAAATAGCAAAAATAAATGGATGGATCTAGCAACAGGAAAAGGAACCGAAGACTACAGGAATGGAGAGGAATCAACATTGTGCTGTACTTAAATGTACTATAGACCAACTATTACAAATAATAATTATGTTGTCAAAGATATGCTTGATATTATATATAAAATTTAATGTGGTAAACTGATGCCTTTGCAATAGTTGTTACCTGAATCAAAATTATGGATTTAAATATAATCTTAAAAAATATGATCTGCGCTGCAGTATACCTACACTGTTAGTGTAAAAATAACACAAATTTATACAACATTCTAACATTGTCAAACAATTTGTAAGTTTGATACAATTTGCATCATAACCATATACTTAACCTTGAGAAGGAGCAACAAACTGGACTCAAGAAATGGCAGAAAGTTGAAGCATTCATAATAATCCAGGCACAACACATACAAAGTTGTTGAAAATACCAAACTATATATTATTATTAAATAATAATAAATACTTGGTTGACCAGAACATTTGGTAAGTTAATAGATTATTGGTGATTAAATTCCATTATGGATGAACATCCCAGCTAATTATGTCCTATCCAAACATTGACTCTACATAGTCATAAGTATCATAACAATATTCTTAGACACCGAAAGCCACTTGCGATGCATTTTTGTATATATATAATATATACTTACATAAACATATTTTATCATTTACTTATGGTGGGTAATATGTAATTATTAAAATTTGTCTCAGTATGACAAATAATAGAATATCTCTCCAAATAATTCAACAGGAGTTCCAAAATAGCTCTAACTGTCTTGGGCTTTGCTTTGTCAATTGACATGCTAACAATCTTAAAAAAGGACATTCTGCGAAAGCTAATGAGTAATATCATACGACAAGATGGATAAACAGATGACAAACTGCTGTATAAAGGCAGTCATCTTCTTATAAAATTAATCATTACCACTAATCATGGAATATTCTTCAATATGAATTGAAAACTCATCAATTCTTTCTTTACTTATGAGAATATACAAAGTCAGGTATTACCCATTAGGACTAATAAGAAAAGCTTACATTGTTTATTGAATCACATTATCTAGTTTCTTTGGAACAGAGCCTATTCAGAAAGATCAACAAGTTTGAAATATCAAACTGGATTTTTAGATAATAATAATGTTCAACACCAAATGCTGTGCTCAACTAATATTCAGAAGAAGACCATAATTAAAATTATGAGTTTAAGAAACATCAAACAAAGATGGATTGTGTTGTTGAATACATCCAGAATTATGTCATACATCCATGACTGGACAAAGAACTACCTATCTCTCTTTTTCTGCAATAAGAGATGTATCTCTACATAATCAAATCGATGACATGTTATGTTGTAATGAGTATGTCCTAAAATTTTAAATAGCGTTACAATAACTTAAATAAGTAATTTATTTTTCATGTTATTAATTGTACCAGGCGCGGATCCAGGGGGGGGGCAATGGGGGCACTTGCCCCCCCCTCACACTGGACTTTTATATGGCTAGGTGGTGTTTGAAGTATAAAATACTATCATATCATAGGGCAGTGCCCCCCCCTCAACGAAGTCCTGGATCCAGTGCCCCCCCCTCAACGAAGTCCTGGATCCGCGCCTGAATTGTACCTATACCATATTAGTGATATTAGACACCTGCACATCCACTGCAGTTTTTACCAAATTCAACATGAGATCTAGAACATACGAATTATTGAATGTTGAACTCATTACTAAGCTATTTAAATCCCTTATGAGCTTATATTCACTCTCTTGCTTTCTTTTTACGATATACTCTTACTAATGAAGCCCCGTGGCTTCATAACAAAGATAATGTCAGCAGTGTCAAGAAAAATAATAACATGGCTTATAACTTAAAAAGTACTTAAGGATATCAAATTCTGTTAATAAAGGAATAATGGGTCATAACTTAAATAGTGAAATAGATGCTTAAAATAATGCATAGGTATATGTAGTTACATACTGTAAGCCTACAATAATACATACCTACATGTAGAATATTAACGGTACAGACATTAATGCTTACCAACTTTTTATTAGCTCTATAACTTCATTTGAATAATTATACTTCAATTTGAACACAAGCAAATAAATTTTTGCTCTCAACTTAGCTATTATAAAATTGTTTAAGTATCAGTAGGTGTCACAATGCACGCTATTTTAACATTAAGTTAGGTACTCATGTGACTTAAATTATGATCTAATGATAATACTGAAAAATGGTTACTATTTTACTGTCACCTACCTAACTTTAAGGAATGAATCTCATTACAGGCATTAGCAAGTGAGTGTTTATATGTATGCCACTCATAGTCATGTATAGGTACATATACTCATGTTCAAGTTATGAGTATAT
>JALPQI010025831.1:0-10638 GCA_025490895.1 Thaumatotibia leucotreta | reverse complement strand
TTATAAGGATTAATCTATAACTCAGCCTCCGTAGCCTAGTTGGTAGTGACCCTGCCTACGAAGCTGGAAATTCCGGGTTCAAACGCCGGCGAGGGCATTAACTATTTGTGTATTTATTTATCACAGATATATTTGTTCCTTGGTCGTCCCTACGATCAACTTTTACTTTCTTATCTCCTCTACCCAAAGGTTGTCTGGAAGAGATCGCTCTTTAGCGATAAGACCGCCTTTTGTTTACCTCTTTCAAACATGTACTTTTATTATTTGTTTTGTAATTGTCTTTGAGGTGCAATAAAGAGTTACTGTATTGTATTGTTGTGGCTGTGTATGTATTTAAGTATCTATATGTATCTATCTATTATAAGATATATTATATCGTCACCTGGTACCATATCACAAGCCTTAATTGAGCTTACCATGGGACTAGGTCGATTTGTGTAAGATGTCCCAAGATATTTATTTATTTATTTATAACTGTCATAGTTCATATCATTGTCATAGTTCTGTAATAGTTCATTCTTAGAAATCGGCAACTATAACAAGAAAATATATGAACGGCGCTAACTGGCGCTTGCGCGTGCGACGGATTTTAATATTGAGTGCGACGCGTCACGTGACCCGCAAGCGTACTGCTTAAAAAAGTAAGGACGAATAAGCTTGATATACAGATATTATTGGGAATTGACTGTGAGTTTGAAGGACCACGGCTGTGCCACGCGTATGTTTTGCACACATTATTTGGCTTCACGTTTTCGATCTTCACATATAATTATTGCATATCTTTGGCTGAAGATCTTAAGCGTTGCAAATATGCTGCCCTCGGTAGCAGCTACATCTTTGGGGTGTTTGGGTTTGAAACTTTGGGGCCGTGGGGGCCAAGTGCGTGTCGCCTCTATAAGGACATTTCCAAGCGCCTTGTAAAGGTGTCGGGTGGAGGGCTGGCCAGTATTTCGCGCAAAGACTTAGCATAGCAGTCCAGCGCGGCAATGCGGCCTGCCTTCTGGGCACTCTACCTCCCCAGCAGGACGGGGCAATTTTTTTATTTATGTTTACTGTTATAATACAATTACTTGTGTTTTTGAAATAAATAAATTATTGCACATGATAATTTGTCTTAATAACAAGATGACAGTGCAATTATCCTGTCGAATGCAATTATATCACCATTTGTTTTTATAAGCGCGCTTCGCCATTGCATTGTTAAGTACTACCTACTCACATTAATTAGAAACCTGCCATGTTCTAGACGGAATCGCGCACAAAGGGATCCGTAGCATGTATACCTAACTACTCAGAAGGTAGTCACCAGAATTTATTATTAAAAAAATACAGTTAAATCAACCTACCCCAAAAACTGTAGGAGATAATTTAATGAAACCAAAAATCGTTGATAGAGTTTATTAATGTGCATATTGTGCATAACATATATTTTTTTTAGAATTTTATATCGCGTAGTTTAAAAAATAGAGGGGGGGGGGGGACACATTTTTCAGACTTTGAGAGCTGATATCTCGAAAACGATTTGCTTATATAAAAATGAGATTTATAAACCTTCATATCATTTTCAAAGACTTTTCTATGAATACCCCACACGCTTATATACAACTAAAAAATGTTTCTATCCCTCAGTTACAAGTTTGGAGGGCAGACGGACATGACGAATCTATAAGGGTTCCGTTTTTGCCATTTTGGCTACGGAACCCTAAAAAAACAAAAACCCGAGTTCAACCGATTCTTTGAAGATCCTATTTTTTCTATCCGGTTTATTTTGAATGTGGTTATAACAAGAATTATGTAAATCGGTTGGCGTGATATTGAGTTATTCGTCAATTTGTCGTGCATATGCTTAATTTATGACTTATATGATTTTGTCATGGATGCCATTATCAGAACTGGACCAAATTCAAATGGAACCAATCGCATCTGCTTTTAAATAAAAAAATTATCATCGAAATCCATTCACCCAACCGAAAGTTATGACATAACGCACATAAAAATAAAAAAATCGTACAGTCGAATTGAGAACATCCTCCTTTTTTTGAAGTCTGTTGAAAATGGTAAATATAACAAGTTTTTTCATTGATATTTTAATACCAAAGGTTTGATCACGTAAACTTATGTTCAATGCTCGGCGAAGGTATCACGTGACATTTAGTATGAAAACCAGCTCACCCCTGCCAAACATTGCTTATGTTTAATATTCTCTGTCAGTGAGTTCCTATAATTGGCTCTTTGTTTTTACTTTATTGTCTAATGTCTGTGTAATAGCTGTTGGATCTCCAAATACAATAAAATAAATAAAATAAAATAAATTTCCTGACATTGTGCAGTTATGGTTGTTCTTAAATGGATGTTGTGAGTGTTGTGTCTCGATAGCTGTTGAACAACAAATACTCTATAAAACTGTTGAAAACTCTATTATAGAGTTTATTTTGTTCATTTTGAAACAAAAACAATGAATAAAAACAACATATCCTAAGATTTAATAAGATGGAATCTTTTCCTTTTAATATTTTTCCACAATTAATAAATGTTCCATTTAGTTTTTTCTTTCCTTATAATCATATCTTATAATTTAATCTTATCCTCATAGTCTTGTTTAAGTTGATCAAGCTGAGAAAAATATAACGATATTCCAAATATATTTTATATCGAGTGTTTTAAACTCTAAGTTAATAATAGTATTTAAAAAAAATATAGTTACGGCATAGTGCAACTTTTCTGCCCTCCGGCCGGCAAACAGCACATTGCCGGCCGCTGCGCTAAACTAAGTTGCCGCCTGCCGGCTCCGTTGAGCAGATAAATAGTATACACACCTCAGCCGTTAAATGGGAAAGCTTGAAATCACATATTTGTCGGTCTCGGCTTCGCGTCGGCCTACAATTACACGTCATCCGAGGCATTTCCCACTTAAACGGCCTTGGCCATCTACTAATACTTTGAACTATGCCGTAACCAAATCATTCAAATAATATTTTTTATTTTTTTTAGAAGGCAGTGTCCAGAGCAGAAATAGAATGTTATCCCTGGATCATTTTTCACTTTTTTTGTTTGTCCAAACTGACAGCTGAGTGGCACATTGGGAATAAACTGAATATTTCTGTCCAAAAAGAAATTGGAAAATATCATTATCTACTGACGTTCAATTCAAGAATATTTTTGATATAATTTCACACATTTTTTTTCATACAAATTAGTTCAGCGAGCAATGTTCCACGTCATCACAAGTTAGTTTGTCACAGGTATCCAATTCTTTATCCAGTCAAATGTACATTTGGTTTGCACCGCTGTTTGATAACTTTTCAATAATGAATAGCTCTTTGACAGTTAAAATAATACTCATTTAATAATTAATTACGATAACTACCTGTTCTAGTGCAGTCACGCGAAAGTAGTCTTGCGCTTAAGTACAATAGTATTATCATGACTTTGCAAGTATCTGTATAACGTTAGGTTTTACTCGATACGTAAAGCAATTCATCGCGCTCGCTCAAAAACTGGCAATGCAAGCGTGATAGAATGTATTACGAATCAAGCAAAACCTAAAACGTATAAGCAAAAATTACTTTACATCTCATGGTACGGCTACTGGTTTAGGAAACAAAAATTATGGTTGCAAGAATAGTATTTTATGCAACTCTTGTTTAAGAGAGGTCAAAAAAGGTGAGTGGCGTGGGTAACAATTTGAGGTGAAGCCGAAAATTGTTATTAAAGACGCCACGACCATTTTTTGACTCAGTTAATAAAATAAATGTTGCGTATCATACTTTTTCTACGACTTCACATTTATTTTTAAATAAAATTGTAAATTTTATTAGTCAAACTCAATTTTATTAATCATCAAGGTCGGGCGGGAGACGTCAAAATAAAAAAAGCAAGCTCCTCTATGGTTTACTGTTCATCAGATTTTTTTTTAATTAAGTTGCAGCCATGTATTTCATTAAGTCTTGTATACACGAGGTGTCTTAAAATGCAAAAAACACACAGCGTGTAAAGCCGAACGCGTTTATAGGGAATAGACAATATAGACTTATCTTGACATCTGTAAGGTAGGCTTAAAGGTGTGTTCACGACCATGTAAATTAATAAATGTTTGTTAATGAATAAAAGTTGAAAAATACTTTTTCCTCTCTGGTTTCAGCATTATTATCAACAATTGCCATCCTAGCTTAGTCGGTTGTAACCCTGCCTACGAAGATAATGGTTCGGGTCAGAGTTACTTCGTTTCGATGTATCCAGTAGGTAGTTACATTTTTCATTTACTGAAAACATGCTCAAAATCTGAATCGCTCATTATGAACTTTGTCTCTCGTTGGCAAACAGATGTTTCACCGCAAACCAATCCGCGTAACGCGCGGTGCAAAACCGCAGCGAGGCCGCCATTTTGTGCTGCAAGAAATATCACTAGTTGCATGACAACAGAATGGGTAACATAAGGTGTAATTTACCAACCCCAATGTTTTAAATTGCTTTCTGTACTCAAAGGTGTTGCCATTTTAATAAAGGATTTGGAAAGATTAAAAAAAAACGAATGTCCCTCTAAACACCTGGCCCCAAATTCACCACCTTGACAAGTTCTACAATTGTAAATTCACTATTTCTCCAATCGGGGACGTCTATAGGCTACAGTTACTGCTTACCATCGGAAGGTCCGTGCGTTTGTTTACCACCTACTAAAATGTAGTCCAGGAACTTTAATAAATCAGCAGTAAATATACTACTTTTTGCGAAGCAAAATTACAATTGTCTCAAAAAACAAGACAATTGTAGCGAAATTCCGACATATGCCGAACCTCATGTCAAGATTTAATGAAAATTGTACTAAACCTTGCGGCAATTATCACGGGTTTTGGAAAATAAAAAGCAGTTTATTGACGATATAATAACGTTGGTAGTAACAATTTTATGTTGGTGGCAAACAAGCACATGGACCGTCCGATAGTAAGCGGTAGCCGTAGCCTACGGAGGCCTATGACGTCAGTAATAGTGATATTTTACAATTGTCAGACTTGTAATTATGGTGAAATAGTCCACTGAATCCAATATAGACATATATTGCAGAAATTATAAGAATACAAGAAAATTTGAAATAGTCTTAATAGTAAAAGGATAAAGCTCACTTTTGAGTGAAGCCAATTACCGACAGTAGCAAATAGCAAAAGTTTATATATTATAGTCTACAAAATGGTGGTTAATACGAGGATGCGGAGTGCTGTAACACGGAAACTTTCTTACGACATGTGAAGTTTCCTTTGTTTGTTTACCTTGTGTTTTACGGGGTTATAACACCCCATTTCTTCGAGCTGCTGGCAAAAATTAAGAAAGATTCGGAAAAAATGGCAGCGGAGCATATGGTACACAGGGTGTAAGTCTAATACGGGCGAAGCTATTAACAGGGGTTAGTTTAATCACTACATACCTAGTTAGTATAAAATAAAGTCACTTTTTCTATCCCTATGTCCCTTTGTACGCTTAAATCTTTAAAACTCCGCAACGGATTTTGATGAGATTTTTTTTAATAGGTAGAGTAATTCAATAGGAAGGTTTTTATGTAGGTATAGTACCCGTGCGCAGCCGGAGCGGGTTTCTTGTACATAATAAGAGAATTTAGATAACTTTTACTTTAGAACAACAAATTGTCAGTACGAAATAATTTTGCAGGCAATATAGAGCAACACAATCAAGTTAAGCGCTTGTTTACAGCTAATTTCAAAAGCAGATTACATAACTGCTATATCAAAATTAACAAATGTTCATAGGTACACACATTACTGTACCGAAAACCTCAAAAAGAATCTGTGTGGTCATAATAAAGTGTAACTTTTAAAAAAGCCTCGTAAACCATAATTACTTTAATAAATCCAATGCCTGGTTGAATTTTTCGCCCGTATTAAATTAACACACGGCATTTTAAACTGACCAGTTTTATTAAAACATATTTTTTTACAATTCTTATGTTTTTCTTTGACATCCAATATTTATAATACTTATGTCTCAAAGCAAATTCAACGCAACGGAGAGTTGTCGAGTTTGCGGACGATTGTGGTAGACTCACATCTTTGAGTGGCCTAAGGTTCGGACCTTCGAAACATTAAGTACAGATTTCGCTAGTGATTAGCTTCACAATACCATTCACTAAATTCGCTGTGATTCACGGAATCTGGTGTAATTGGAAGCACGTTGGACCGGCAATCCAGAGGAAGCGGGATCGAATCCCGTGACAACCAGAGTCTTTCGCAGTTGATTTTTTCTATAGTAAGCACATCTGTTACGACATTGGGGGATTATCTTATGTCTCAGTTTTTAAATATACCTTTTTTTTTACTCCTACACCTCCTATTACCTCTTAAGCATCCTGTAGCCGTACCATGAATTGGCAAGTAAAGGATACGTTAGATTTTACTCGATACCTATAATTCCTAGCATTTCATTGCGCTTGCACCGACATATTAGACTGAGTGCGATGGCTTGCTTTACGTATCGAAAAAAACCTAACGCTACCGATACTTGCGAAGATGTATGCTTAGCACATGATTGGCGCGACAGTATCTCGCCGCGAAATAGTCTATCCGTCCCTCTTTTGTTAATATAGCTAGTGAAGGACGGGAGATCTATCTCGCGGCGACATACTGTCGCACCAATCATGTGCTAAGCCTGCTATGCTATTCTCTTATTCACACATTCGACGCTGCGTTCGTCAACGAGCTCGATGTCGAGACAGCCTTGTCTAAAATCCTAGCTGTTTTATTTGACATTAGGAATCGAGGCTGTGAGTGAGGTTGCGGGCGAGTTCGTCGCTGTTTTTCGTTAGAGAATACGAAGTTCATACATTAAACGTCAAACTCTCGACGCAGTGTAGTTTCAGCTCACGCCGCATTTGTCGCCGAGCACTAGTGTCGTTTAAAGTACATTAGTGAATACCATTTTTAGGCTCGACGCTGCCGCAGCGCTGACACAGCGCTGACAGCAAGGCGGTTTCCTTAGTGAATAACACTGCTGATGGTACGGCTACTAATCGACAGTAAATTACGTAGTGTTTGGTCACGGCCGAGCGGAAGACTCAATTGATCTGCTCAAGTCGTAGGAAACAGTAATGGATGGTAACGACATAAACTGCTGCGTTTCCATCAATTCGCTGTGAGAACTGTAGTGTAGCCACTTTGTTCAGTCATTGCAATCACTTGAAAATTTTATTTTCATCATACCTGTTTAGTAGAAACAGAAATAGAAAATAATTTATTCGTGACACACGGTAAAAGGACAAAGCAGATGGGCATTTCTCCGAGCGTTTCAACCACCGAGCGTTTCTCGCATCTCTCACGGGATTCGTGTGATAAGGCTGCCACCGAAGTCACACATGGTCACACAGTCAAAAATGGGTACATAATATACAAAAAAGGTGCCACGAAATGATCTCATCTCAGCATCTCATCTAGCGTGAGCCAGCGCTGATCTTCTGATGAGACCATTAAGTGCAAGATTCACGACGAGTAAATGCGCCAAAGCGCGCATGCGAACGTGCCGTAGGTGCATCATGATGCGCAACGGCAGTAATGGATTTTCATGCAACATTACGTGACAGTAATGGTTGCAATAAAAATAATAGGAATGATTGCAATAAAAACAATATAAATGAAGTATCGAGGCAGCATAACTCACCTGGTCCTTTGTCACTCATGTGTTCCACTTTGAGTCCTAAATTTTTAGATATGATTTATGTCATTTTGGAGTAGTTTTGTGAAACTATAATTTTTTTACATCCTTTTTCCCACACAGTTGTGATGGAAAACATTTTGTGTGCCACGGGCGGTACAAGAATTATGAACTCGTGTGAAGTAAAACCCGCGTCTTCGGCTTGGGCTTTACCTTCACATTTGTTTGCAATTTCTTTACCAACTTTAATACCGGAACTATTTTGTGCTGATTTTTTAAACGGCGTCAATCGTATCGTCGATTTTTAGATATGCAGAATGGCATCCTGTATGCTTAGCACATGATTGGTATGTCAGTATGTCGCCGCGAGATAGATTTTTCATCTTTTACTAACTATATCAATAAAAGAGGGATGGATAGGCTATCTCGCAGCGACATATTGTCGCACTAATCCTATGCTAAGACTATTGGCTAGGTCACGACGATCGATTAGGATTTTCCCGATATATTTTCCAAAGGATCCCAAAATCCGGCTAGGTACCTAAATCCGGCATAGCATTTATGAAGCCATTTATCTGACTTTCGGACCCGAAGAAAAACAAGGACTCGGGATTAGCAGGGTTTCTTTCGTTGTTTTCCTTAACCAAAAAGTTATTATCCGTATCATTGATGAAGTAACGTGGGTAGCTGCTTAAAATATATATTTTGTTTATGTTTGAATTATATCCATCTTAACGAAGTAGGCTGTTTTTCGTTAGCAAATGTTCTTAGTAGATCTTGCTAATCTAATAGTGTGTTCCTACTGGAGATTCAGGTAGCCAAGTGGTAAAAATAGATAGACTGTACTGATATAAGATAATTGAATTTGTATCTTTCATAAATCTTAGTTTTCAGAGACGAACAAAATTTTGATCATTCCTAATCGGACCCTAAATAATAAAAAAAAGTTGTGTACCTTTAAATAGACCAGGGGCATAGCCAGTATCACACTGTGTGCAACGCGACGCGTCCGATATAATGTGATGCCAGCCATTGTGCGTATTTTTATTATTATTTTATATTATACAGGCATTTTTGTGTTAGTTAAGTCATTTTGTATTTATGGTTACTTGTTTGCCAGCGTGGTCGCCTCGTCGGCCAGTGTACATACATACCTGGATGCTTAGCCAAGTTGCCAATCGCTAGCGCTTAGTAGCGTGTCGTAGTTTTCCCTCTGTGTCACTCCTTCCTATTAGTGCGACAAAGACAGTTAGCTGCCTTTCGCTTACGATTGACGGTTAAGCGTTAGCGATTGGCAACTTTTCTAAGCACCCTAGTGGGTCACAAAGAAAGAACAGCGCTGGCTTAGCCAGCTACATGCTGAGTTGTTACCCTTTTTTGGGAAGTTGTTGTTGTGTGCTTATTTGTAAGATGAGTATAATGTTCATTGTGCTTGTCGTAAATCAATTTTATTTCATTACGTTTCATTTTATTTCATTTAGTTTCTAATTGTTAGTGGAGTTAAAACAATTTAAATGAGTATGAGTATGTAAGACTGATCACGTCTCCGAAGTCATCCTGTATGTATATTTTGTAATACGAGGACAATAATTATCACCAGTCTATTATAGTCCACTGCTAGACGTAGGTCTCTCCTATTAACTATGCGTATAGACGCATTAGGAGGTAAATGTCCATAATCGCCACGCTGCTCAAGCGGATTGGCGATCGCACTAATGTGTCCACTATGATGACGCTGCTGCCCATTATCAATCTTTTATCAAATAATGGTCAGTGACACTGCAATCCCTTAGTCGACTCTTACGACACCCGCAGGAGGAGTTGGGGTGGTGACAAATGTATTCTTACTGCCGTCACCACACGGCCCGAGCACAAAATCTAGTCAAAATACGTCAAAAACCGTAACGATATCAGCATAATCACAAAGATTATCTGCCTATAAAACAGCAAAAAACGTCAAGTTAAAGACATCATAAGAGAATCAACGACTCCCATTATCCTAATATTCAGCCCGCACCTGTAAAAGAGGATCTTGTTAGTGACACAGGGAGGTATTTCATTATGAGCCTCACGTTGAGATGAACCTTTGTCTGACTACGATTGTCTGGATTGCAATGCATCGGATTAAGACAATGAACGCCGTTTGAGACGTTGATTATTTAAATACATTTGTATTCATCGTGATGTGTGTAATGGATTATAGAATGTATAATGATACTTACATAGAAAGCAATCGTTATTATTTCAATACGATGTAACCAAGTCCATTTAATCTAGACATGAATTGTCAGCCGTGTTATTTTTGGACGATACGAGCTTTAAACCTTCAAGAATTAAGAGTTACCTACTACTCCTATAACCTTTTAAGACCCATGGTCCTACCTGTAGTATTTATCACAATCGAACAAATATTAATTTTATTTGCGTTCATATGAGGAATCTGTAATTAAAATTCCTACGTCCTACATATACAGGGTGTTTGGTTAGCGGTGTCGGAGCTTTTAAGGACTTAAACTACAATCAATTTCATCGATAAATTACCATACAATTTTTTTTTGAGCCAACGATAATTAAATGGCGGCCATTTTAAAATTTCAAACAGACGAATAGGGGCGCACGTGATATTTCTGGAATTATACGTTTGTTATCGGTCCTATCCTTGCAAAAAAAATCTCGTTAGAGAGCTCATTAGATAAGCAAACTAATTAAGCTAATCATTTGATTCAACTATTTGAACAAAAAGGCTAAAAAAAATTTTTTTTATTAAAAATAGTAAAAAATTCACCTTAATTTTTCAATTAATTTAATTTTTCATGAAAACTAGGTCGTTAAGATAGGTTTGTTATTTGTTAGTACAGGGTGTTAGCTAAAAGACAACACTATAATTACAGTTATACCTCAAGTACTTTAGGAATTAGGAGTGCTCAAACATGCACTGGATGGATGGAAGGCGGCCACTTCACTAGTCAGTACACCGCTGACATT
>JALPQI010025830.1:0-14731 GCA_025490895.1 Thaumatotibia leucotreta | reverse complement strand
AGAAAAAAATCTACTACTGGAAAAATATACTTCAGTGGAATTATTAATTAGTATTGACAATAAACTGAAAGATTTCTTTGCAATTTTCATTAAATCTACATAAGAAATCATCGAATGGAAACGGATAAATAATACGAACGTCCATAATTACTTTAATCTGATCCTTAGATGATACACTACGGGCAAATACATTTAGCTTCCTTATCCTAAATATCGAATCAGAAATGAGGAGATCCGTAGGCGAACTAAAGTTACTGACATAGCCCTCCGGATTAGCAAGCAGAAGTGGCAATGGGCAGGCCACATTGCACGCAGAGCAGATGGTCGATGGGGTCGAAAAGTGCTCGAGTGGAGTGGAGACCACGGCTAGGCAAACGCAGCGTAGGACGTCCAGCCACAAGATGGATAGACGACCTTATGAAGGTCGCCGGGACACGCTGGATGCAGGTAGCACCTAACCGGTACATGTAGAGATCCAGAGGGGAGGTCTATCTTCAGCAGTGGACGTCTTATGGCTGAGATGATGATGATGATCCTAAATACCCATTGACTGGAGCTACAATATTTTGATTCAATAAAATACCACAGTCTTGACATTGGGAAATCCGGAAACGTCTCTAACGATTTTGATATCGCACACCTAGAGCAAAACAGTATTAACTCAAAATTTATGTATTTTTTGCTAAAGGTATATTCGAGATCTAGGAACTTTGTAAACCACAAATACCGTTGAAAAATTCATGATTTTGAAGTAAAAAATACTGTGAGCTATATTTGCAATACGCATAGAGGTTTTCAGAGGCGGATTTCTATCTACATACTTAGTTTTCCCTGGGTTGATGCAAATTATCGAGTTAGAAAGCAAAGTGCTTTTGCCCGGGTCTTGTGTACAAATTGTCTTGGACTTGTAGAGAGACCCCCTCCCCCCAAGATCGTCACAATGACCCAGTGCTGTGCCCCCCGCATCCAGCGGCCTCCTGCGACCTTCACCGGGTCATAGCCCTTGTAGGGGTGGTTCTGCTGCGGATGGTCTCATTTCTAATCCGATCTCGCAGAGAAACTCCTGGCATAGCCCTCTGCATTGCCCTTTGGGTGACTTTGAGCCTTTTTATGAGGCCCATTGTAAGCGACCACGTTTTAGTACCGTATGTCATTACTGGCAAGTCACTGATCAAAGACTTTCGTCTTCAAACACTACGGAATATGTGTCATAGCTTCCCAACCGAATCGGATTCGACGATTGACCTCTTTCTCGAAGTTGTTTTACACTATTGACTTGTAAAAAGTAGTAGCTGAAAAGGACTTTAAGCCATCAACATTATTTAGTCCAACTACATTTCTAAACGATTAGCAACTCAAACTGACGAAACTATTAGCAACACTAAGGTGCATTAGCACAGGTCTCGACTGCACTTGGATGTAGTTGCAATTAAATTAACAGGGTTCCTGTTCCTAACTATACTCATAAGCGGACAACGTCAGCGGGCTTAAAAATTGTTAATGTTTTCTCGTATTAACACACTAACCCCTTCTTCTTAAAAAAACCTTTATCATTTATATACATGGAAATTATTTTCCGATATAATATTAAGATGCTACCAGGATTCTTGTCAGTTTCTCCAGTCATAGATAAGCAAATTCGTAAAAACATAACCTATCGGACTCTTAATTAACCAAGGTGAGAGCAAAGTTAAATACTTATTGATTATTGGCGAAATGAGTTTATTTCAAGTTGAAGTACACAAGCGTATATCATTTACTTCA
The DNA here is from genome assembly GCA_025490895.1 of Thaumatotibia leucotreta. NCBI lineage: Eukaryota > Metazoa > Arthropoda > Insecta > Lepidoptera > Tortricidae > Thaumatotibia > Thaumatotibia leucotreta. The sequence goes on along the minus strand of JALPQI010025830.1, from coordinate 12,967 downwards.
TTTGTCCACTATTTACTTTTTGCAACCAATTTGGAAACCTAGACCACTCTAGAATTATGTCAAAATGAAAACTATTTTGAAATATCATACAATGTGATTGATAACGTTAATTTAACATTGTTTTTGAGTGGACTAGGGTTCTAATTGTTTGAGTGTACCAACAGCCAACAACTGTAACATGTCAAAGGGCCCCCTTTCCCATGTTAGCAGTATATGAAACATAATAGTAATCTTTTTTTTTAAAAGTCGGTTAAATTCCACACTAGTGTCAGATGGCAACTGTAATAACTAAAATCTTTCTCATAACACAAGTACGCTTTGTCGTTTGAAATCGTAGATGAATTCTCGGAGAGCTTAGTCATTTATAATCAACCAATTTATTAAGACACTTAATTAATAGAATAATTTTGAACCTTATTTTCAATGTCATAGAGCTTGTATCGTATGAATTGTTGTCTTAAAATCAGTTTGGTTTCTCGAATGTCACGTGATACTTAAAAAAGAATGCCGCACGCGAAAATATTCGATACAAAAATTGAACCATATTACAAAGTATTAAAAAAGGGCGGACCTACGAATTTGCATTCATATAAAAAAAACTAAAATGTTTATGATACAAACTATGGAGTCAAGCCCGATAGGCGTTATAACTAGATGTGTTCACACCCATTGATTAGGTCAAATTGGACTTTATTTTAATTAAGGGATAAGATTTAATTTGTGTAAAGTTTAAACGAAATTATGAAATTCAGTATGGGTTTTCAAAATACCAATGGTATGCAAGATGACGTGAGTAGGGAAGTAGGGAAGGGGTATGTTAAAAGCATGTGCACGATGGTCTCTGGATCGGTTTTTGGCTTCTTGCGGAACGTTGGACGAAGTTCTCATAGTTAGTGCAGGTTTAGGTCATTCTAGGTTACCTGTATTATGGTCCTGAAATATGGATTTTGCTAGTATCTTGTGATTCTAGTGAGGTCTGGTTTTGGACATGGTATAGGGAAACTAGTTGTGGGGTTTCGTTTTGTTATTTTAAATAATTTTGTGTTAAATTTTGTGATTTTAATTATTTCATTACTTGTTCTTTTGTGGTCCAGAATAACGCTAGTGTTTAATATTTTAAAGCAGTGTAAAGTTTTGTTTCGTGCGTAGAGTTGTTTTTAATTTTAGTCGATAGTAGCTATCTTGGTTGTTTATTGATTTGTGCCCAGGCAAGTGGCTAATATTTTTAGAATATTGGTAAAGTTTAGGCTACAAATCAATAGGCTATTAAAAATTGTAAATTCTTGTTTTCTACTTTAGTGCCATTCATTAATTGTGTTCAATATGTGAAGTTTTTGGTTTGGATTATTTTAGTGATATTTAGCACTTTAATGATCTAGATTGGAAGTGTCACATATTATAGTTATTTAGTGATTAGTGTTTTGAATTATTATGGGATAGGGAGAACTAGTTCAATCCCAGCACAGTTTGCTGGGCAATTAGAGAGAAAGAACAGGTACCAGAACGGTGACAACGACGGTTCTTGCTTTCTAATTAGCGTTCTTTAGTTTAGTGTTGTAAATATCTGGTGGGTCCAGACAGTTACCAGCATTTATTGAGACTGGTGTTTTACCCCTAAGTGCCGGACGATTTGGAAAGTCAACTCTGATTTTCTAAATTAGCCAGATGCTTAGTCCTTTTTATCTATATATTTATATATTCACATTTATTCGTCAGTTTGTTCCTTTTCTGTCCCAATCCCTATCGAGAAGGAACAAGCAGCACACGGGAAAATAGGATGTTAGTCTAATGGAGTTTTCCCATCCGAAGTAGATAGCTTTAGCTTAGAATTTCCCATTGCACATCGGGAAATTACGCGTGTAAATTAAATGTGCACCACGGGGTGCTAGTTTGCGAATATTTCGGTAGAATAGTTGGATAGTGTAGCTGTTAGGGCTAGGAATATTATAGGCGTAGGTTTTGTAGGATTCAAGTAATTTTATAATTTTTGAGATGTATAAGCCATTACATATTTTCAATAGTTAGCTAGGTTCCGGTACATATATGGCTTCTTAATTTGTTTACGTAAACTAAATACGGGTTTATGGGTTACATTTTAATGTACAATTAGCTAGGATGTAGGGTGGGTTTAGGGACAAGTTAGGATTTTATTACATATATTTATTTATGACACAAATAGACAAACCTGACATACTATTTGACAATTTATATTTTGCTCCTTGCTATTCTACTGGTAGTATTAAATATTGTGAGAAAACTAAAATATATAACTCACAATATGTCGTAACGTTAGAAGCACTTTGATTTTGAAAATGAAAAGAAAATATTTGTTTGCCCGTCTCTTAGCAGTGAGTACTAAGACTTCATTCTGTTTTCTATGGTTCTGTAATTTTCCAACACGACCTTAAGAATACAAGGTCATACCTACTATCACAAATCATACTAGTAACGGTATGTAATTTTCAATGAGTAATTTACCCAGGCTAGATCGCAGTAAGATCGTAGTTTATTTTGGTCTGAAAGTATGATACAAAATGACTACACCTACAGTTTGGATAATATTATTTCATTGAAACCAATACAAGAAATGTATTGCAAAAATTGCAGAATTCTGGATAACTAGAGTGGATCTAATACTTCTGCTCCTACCAGTATTTTGTTATATTAAATGTCCCTTTGCAAATCCTCTCATACAAGACAAGAAATGTCACAAAATAATGACAGGAAGGACTAAAAGGTCATGTCATTATTAAGTTCCTTCAGAACTTTAGTGCCTTCAGCACGGGGGCGGAATCCTGACCCTGCAACTGGTAGATGGATACGGATGCTGCGGGGCGGGGCAGTATCTCTAACCCCCAAATAAAAATATTTTCATTATAAATTTATTTTAACTTCTTTGTTTATATTGTGACATGTTATTGGACTATTTTTACATACTTTACAACATTCTTACTATCTGACAAACTAACTTTGACATAATTTACATCTGACATTTACCTTACCTATATTCTGACATATTATTTCTTAATTTAAATTATTTCTTACACTTAGATTAAATATACGTATTAAGATACTCAACTCTTACCTATATGCGAAAAGGATTTCGGTTACTGACAACGGACACAACGAAGGGTTTCTAAATACACACTAACGATCATTTGGCCAATTTACTGATCCAATTCAAGATATTAACTTATTTATTCCGGATTATTTCATTATTAATTATTAATTCATAAAACAGTATTAGAAGTAGGTAATTAGAATTCTAGATTTTCTTATTAGAATTTTCAAATTTTATTTTTAATATTCAGGTGACGTAGGTTAGGTGTTAGAGCGTTTATTTATATAGGGGGGGTTAGTATATAAGGGGGGTGTGTTACAATTGGTGCCGTTTCCGCAGGATATTTATAGTGAAAAATTTAGTTTATATTATTTTAATAATTATTAATTTTTGTTTGATACGTCTATTGTTACCTCGATATTATTTTTGTTATGTTAATAATGTTTCACCTGACTTCATTGATCTAAAAGTTACGTTTTGTTGTTTTAGGTTTAATTTGTACCATTTATATTTTAATTTTGAGTTGCATATCTTGTTTTGGATCAAAATGTTGTTATAGTCGATTTGTTCAGACGGTCGATTATAACAACACAATTGTTGCCGTGTAGATGGATAGCATATTTAGGTATGGAGTTTTGAGTTCATTAATTAAATAACGTTTCATTTCTATTCCTTAACTAAATTCGTCAGTAGGTGTACATTCAATGCCAAGTTAGTCATAGTTTTTACGTGTATTTTACGTCATTAATTCTTAATTTTATATATTTTTAAAAGTTATATAATTTTACCTTTTTGCATTAACTTAAATAATTAAAATTTTATACACGGGGAGGCGTAACATATCAGTTCACTCAATTTGTTGGTAGTTTCCTATAATTATTAAAGTTTTATAGACGGGGAGGCGTAAACAGTAATTTTAAAAATAGTGTAACAATTATTTTTTTAGTTTTTATAAGATTCGGATATTAATTTTTACTTATTCGAATTATTTGAAACTAAAAATAGATTTGAACTTTCAAACTTAAAGTTATCGTGATATCGGGTACGGTTAGATTGTTTATAAAAACTTGTCGCGACCACCACTTGACTTATTTCGGGTCTGTTATTGGTTTTAGTCGTTCAAATCATTCGCTCATTATACAAAAAAGTGTTACGCCGAACCACTTGAACACAACATGAGTGCGTTTTGTGAATATGCTATCGCCCAATGAATTATTTGACTGTTTTATTTTTTGTTCATTATGGTAGGTATACCCTTACTAGGAATTTGAATTCTAAAATATTTTGTTGTACATATTTGGCATTGGATAATAGGAAGTAGTGTATCGCGGTATTACGTTATTTGTGTTACTAAAGAGGAGTGTTGGTCAAATAGGTATTATTCCATACGGCTACTGTAGATTAAGTTAACGTATTATTTATTGAATTTTATTTGATTTAAGTAACAAATTACAAACGAATAATATATTAAAGTAATTAACATGCACCTTTAAATATTACATTTATACGTTTTAATTTTACATAGATTTATAATTTCACATGTCTCATTTTACAACAACTGTACCCAACATTTATGCGGTTCAGTTTTTATGATTATGTAGGTCAGTTTAATCTTTTAATATGTCGCACAATTTGTTTTGGTAGATTACTTTTTATGAAACTTTGCATTATCAATATCAATACAACAATACATTTAAGGGAAACATAACAGCAAAGTTTTCAATCGTCAGTTGAATTTACTGACTTTATTATTTTTTTAACTTAAACTTATGCGAAAAAACGGGTTTACATAGAGTGCGTTAAAAGTTGTTCAGTTATATTGAACAATGTTACTACAATAGTATACTTTCATTATTTGTTTGCTTAATTTGAAAGTAATTGTTAACAGAAATTATGAGTGGTTTAAAACACTGTTCCAAGTAAGTTAACAAAAATAGAACAACGTTTTAGTTTTGAGGAAAATGTTTTTTATATTATTTTTAGTCAGAAAATTCATTACAATATACACAGTGTACCTATGTTTACTTACCTAAAGTGTTGCGCGTTGGTTTCTATTTGCTAGAACGTACTGACATTTAATTCATCGAGTAATTTACAATAATGATAAATTAGGTAAATACATGATTGCTTTTATTGGTACGGTATTGGTATCTTCAGTGTAACGAAATATTCAAACTTGCCATTTTGTTAACTTGTAAAATATAATACTGTACAAGTAGGACTTTGTTGTTTTATGGTTTCTAAAAATGTTGATACCTATCTTAGTAGACTAATATACCTAATCCATTATGAATTGAAAAATAATCATTAATACTACTATTACGGGATTCGTTTAGTACGTACGTTAGTTTTATACAATTAATTCTAATGTTTTACAGGCTCGCAGCTGATCTTATTGTAATATATAACGATAATTATGTATGTATGCGTAAATTTTCAGTAGATATAGTGTTGATAAACCAACGGAGAGTTAAACGATTCCTTTAGTGCTTTGCGGTTTTGAAACGAATATTTTGAGCAATTGACGTAATTATTTTTCTTACTCATTTAAAAAGTACTTAAGTATTAATATAAAAAAACATACGTTTTGTTCGTTAAACAGTTGTTTCAATTCTTATTTAAATATTATTCAACCAATAATTTATCTACAAAAAAAAAAATATCAAACTTTCATAGCGTATTACGAAAGTACTTTTAAATTTAACACGCGTTAAAACGAATACCTACTTTAATTTAATCATTAGATATTTATAGTTTTAAATATTAGAAAAAACAGTAATATTGTCCACTTTCTTTCTATATGGCATATTTTTGCGTTTGGTATGTTGAAATTTTAGACTTTGACAACAAAAAAAAATATTGTGTGACTATTACGTAATGAATTCGGTGCTCTCATTTTTAATGTTCAATAATTAATACGTAAAATAAATTGAATTCAAAATAATGATTACGTTCAAAGTAATTTATAACAATGGGTTAATTCAAGTTAGCTTTTAATTCAAGTTTAAATAGCAGAAATTGTACATTATAATTTTTAGATTGATATTACATGAACTAAATAAATTACTTTTGTGGATTTATGTAGTTTGAGGATTTGAGTGTTTATTATTAATTTACTGAGCTCTCCCTATAGTTTTGTATCTTGTCAAAGAACCCGTTATGTATTATCTTTTTCATCACAAAATGACAAACTATTTGCACTTCGATTATAATAATATTGTAGTATTTTTCAACATTATTTGGATAAAAAAAAAAATTGCAATATTACTTGAATGCATTGATCGTATGTTTGCTAACAGTAAATTTATTTCATAAAATTGACGCATTATTCAATTATTTTTGTTGCTCTTATTTATTTTTTAGCAAAAGTTATTGTTAGACATTCAGGGATGTGTGAAAAAAAAGAATGAAGACGAATAAATATGACGAATGTTACACTACAAGTAGTGTATATTAGTAATGCATGTTTTTTGTAACGGGCCCTGAGGAAATAACATTAATAATTCATACTTTTTTAATATTCTGACTGGAACACTACACTACACAAGCGAGGTGATATGGTTGTTTGGAGTTAGGTTAGGCTCGAAAAAAAAAAGAGCACATTTGCAGATTTATAGCTGCCGCCATATTATCTCCACACTACACACAACATCGGTACAGAAACTCACACACCCGACATTAATGGGACGTCATAGTGCTTTCATCATATGGAAAAGCATAATGCGAAATGGGTTTAGAAAAATACTTCACAACGACAAGTAGTACTTCACTTATTTCGAATCTATTTAAAGATTAGTTGTGCTTTTTCATAGGTCAGTAGGGGAGACCAGGTATAAAAGTAACGCGGGATGAACGTAACAAATTCATTTAAAATTTTTCTACGACATCTATCCGAACGTCCTTCAGGTCATTAGATGCCATTTCGATTCCCCCCTAACCTCTGTTACATCCACGGTGCTGTGACGGCAGGTTATGCGTGTAGTGCTATGGTCCCAGAAAAATGCATCAAAAGTAAGTTTTTAACGATTTTTTCAATCTTAGCTAGATTTTTCATGGTAAACGCTATAGCTTGCGTTTTGCATGGGTGTTGAAAAATCACTAATCATTTACAGTTTGAGGGTTGCAAATCAATGTTTTAATAATGCTTTTTATGTTTTTTTGCTACGTGTTTGTGGGATTCTGGAAATTCGATACCCAGGGATGATTGAAACAACTTGTTACTTTCATCCCGATTTCCAAATTGGAGGCTCATTGGTACACCTATGTGCTAGCGTTTATTAAATAACTCATATACTTAGTGCCTTTTTGTTGCAGAATGTCTAATATACACAAAATAACAACAGACAGAAGTCCACCAAAATAGAAATTATAGCTTTAGCTGCAGTTGAGGTGATCCTTTTTTTAAATGCCCTACAGGGACGCAGCAAAGACGTACCAACTGGCTCACATCACTTTATATAGACATGTAAAGTAAAGGAAACCTTTACTTAAAAAGTTTATCGGCACTACCCAAGGCGGGATTTGTTTCTGAAAACAAATATTCAGTGTCAATGAGGAGTAAAACACATTTTTTATCATATTAGGTACATTGTATGATTAGCTTAGTAGTATACTCAGAAATAAGGACAATGCAGTAAGCATTTAATTCCTTGGATTACACCTAAGCATTTGTTTATATGCCATTTAGAATAAGACAGAAAGTTGATTGCTCTCACGTCACTCATATCATATATCCTATAGGTATAAATTAATTTCGTCTCATATAATACCTAATGTGTAATTACATTCATTCATTGTTAATGTTCGTTTGAGATAGTGATATTGTAAGACTGTTGATTACTTAAAAATACTAATTGCACATAATTATATTGATTATTTTATAGTTATTTACTTTGTTTCTATTATCCCTATGCACTGTTACAACCAGCCCTGGGGGTAGGGATAATTGCAACAAATTCCATCCCTCACTGTGAGCCATTTTTCTGTAAAACTATTCGATGTTTGAAGTTTATTTTGGTACCAAAAGATACATGACATATGTGTCTATTGCACATAAAGATGCAAAGTTTGACAACTGCTACCAAAAAAATATAAAAAATCAAAAACTGAAAATTGTTACGTTCATACCTGGTCTCCCCTACTATTTTCTTGTTTTATTTTATAACGAATTACTTAACTTAGTTACTTTATTTTGGTGCTTCGTTGTAGAAGCTTAAGGTTAAGCAATGCTTAATCTTTTGTATTAACGTCCCATTAATGATATACATGCCCCAGACTAGGAAAGACTTTTTGAAGATTTAAGTCGTGTGTTACGATGTTGGAATTAAATCTTTCAAAGATTGTAACTCCTCGAGTGGTATCATATACTCCTTGGCAAAAAGGTTCAATCTTGTCTTAATTAGGGATACGTTTGAATCCTTTCTTGGTCGGCAGGCGCGAATTGGATGCTAACCTAGTCGATACAAGTCGGAAGCTCTCGTATGTATCACTCGGATCGGTAGAAGACTAGCACAACTTCTATTTTCTTTTTGAGGCAAGGTTGACTGGTCGCGTTTTTGATTGTTTATTTCTAACATGACTGAACTTCTAAACTTATTCTTTCAGAAATGTTCATTCTTCAGTTTGGTTTAAACACACACCACACACAGCTGAAACAAAAAAAAAGGCTAACACAGAAGGGAAGAATGTTAAAAAGGTTCTTATTAGTATTTCACCGATTATTTTAATAACGTTTGTTTCTTTAATTTGATTTCTTATTTCTTTTGCCTATTTTGAAAATTTACTTTCGCAAATATATGATTTATATATTTAAGCTACAGCAAATTTTGGGAGGCGATTGTAACATGTCAAAGGGCCCCCTTTCCATGTTAGCAGTATATGAAACATAATAGTAATCTTTTTTTTTAAAGTCGGTTAAATTCCACACTAGTGTCAGATGGCAACTGTAATAACTAAAATCTTTCTCATAACACAAGTACGCTTTGTCGTTTGAAATCGTAGATGAATTCTCGGAGAGCTTAGTCATTTATAATCAACCAATTTATTAAGACACTTAATTAATAGAATAATTTGAACCTTATTTCAATGTCATAGAGCTTGTATCGTATGAATTGTTGTCTTAAAATCAGTTTGGTTTCTCGAATGTCACGTGATACTTAAAAAAGAATGCCGCACGCGAAAATATTCGATACAAAATTGAACCATATTACAAAGTATTAAAAAAGGGCGGACCTACGAATTTGCATTCATATAAAAAAAACTAAAATGTTTATGATACAAACTATGGAGTCAAGCCCGATAGGCGTTATAACTAGATGTGTTCACACCCATTGATTAGGTCAAATTGGACTTTATTTTAATTAAGGGATAAGATTTAATTTGTGTAAAGTTTAAACGAAATTATGAAATTCAGTATGGGTTTTCAAAATACCAATGGTATGCAAGATGACGTGAGTAGGGAAGTAGGGAAGGGGTAGTTTAAAAGCATGTGCACGATGGTCTCTGGATCGGTTTTTGGCTTCTTGCGGAACGTTGGACGAAGTTCTCATAGTTAGTGCAGGTTTAGGTCATTCTAGGTTACCTGTATTATGTCCTGAAATATGGATTTTGCTAGTATCTTGTGATTCTAGTGAGGTCTGGTTTTGGACATGGTATAGGGAAACTAGTTGTGGGGTTTCGTTTTGTTATTTTAAATAATTTTGTGTTAAATTTTGTGATTTTAATTATTTCATTACTTGTTCTTTTGTGGTCCAGAATAACGCTAGTGTTTAATATTTTAAAGCAGTGTAAAGTTTTGTTTCGTGCGTAGAGTTGTTTTTAATTTTAGTAGATAGTAGCTATCTTGGTTGTTTATTGATTTGTGCCCAGGCAAGTGCTAATATTTTTAGAATATTGGTAAAGTTTAGGCTACAAATCAATAGGCTATTAAAAATTGTAAATTCTTGTTTTCTACTTTAGTGCCATTCATTAATTGTGTTCAATATGTGAAGTTTTTGGTTTGGATTATTTTAGTGATATTTAGCACTTTAATGATCTAGATTGGAAGTGTCACATATTATAGTTATTTAGTGATTAGTGTTTTGAATTATTATGGGATAGGGAGAACTAGTTCAATCCAGCACAGTTTGCTGGGCAATTAGAGAGAAAGAACAGGTACCAGAACGGTGACAACGACGGTTCTTGCTTTCTAATTAGCGTTCTTTAGTTTAGTGTTGTAAATATCTGGTGGGTCCAGACAGTTACCAGCATTTATTGAGACTGGTGTTTTACCCCTAAGTGCCGGACGATTTGGAAAGTCAACTCTGATTTTCTAAATTAGCCAGATGCTTAGTCCTTTTTATCTATATATTTATATATTCACATTTATTCGTCAGTTTGTTCCTTTTCTGTCCCAATCCCTATCGAGAAGGAACAAGCAGCACACGGGAAAATAGGATGTTAGTCTAATGGAGTTTTCCCATCCGAAGTAGATAGCTTTAGCTTAGAATTTCCCATTGCACATCGGGAAATTACGCGTGTAAATTAAATGTGCACCACGGGGTGCTAGTTTGCGAATATTTCGGTAGAATAGTTGGATAGTGTAGCTGTTAGGGCTAGGAATATTATAGGCGTAGGTTTTGTAGGATTCAAGTAATTTTATAATTTTTGAGATGTATAAGCCATTACATATTTTCAATAGTTAGCTAGGTTCCGGTACATATATGGCTTCTTAATTTGTTTACGTAAACTAAATACGGGTTTATGGGTTACATTTTAATGTACAATTAGCTAGGATGTAGGGTGGGTTTAGGGACAAGTTAGGATTTTATTACATATATTTATTTATGACACAAATAGACAAACCTGACATACTATTTGACAATTTATATTTTGCTCCTTGCTATTCTACTGGTAGTATTAAATATTGTGAGAAAACTAAAATATATAACTCACAATATGTCGTAACGTTAGAAGCACTTTGATTTTGAAAATGAAAAGAAAATATTTGTTTGCCCGTCTCTTAGCAGTGAGTACTAAGACTTCATTCTGTTTTCTATGGTTCTGTAATTTTCCAACACGACCTTAAGAATACAAGGTCATACCTACTATCACAAATCATACTAGTAACGGTATGTAATTTTCAATGAGTAATTTACCCAGGCTAGATCGCAGTAAGATCGTAGTTTATTTTGGTCTGAAAGTATGATACAAAATGACTACACCTACAGTTTGGATAATATTATTTCATTGAAACCAATACAAGAAATGTATTGCAAAAATTGCAGAATTCTGGATAACTAGAGTGGATCTAATACTTCTGCTCCTACCAGTATTTTGTTATATTAAATGTCCCTTTGCAAATCCTCTCATACAAGACAAGAAATGTCACAAAATAATGACAGGAAGGACTAAAAGGTCATGTCATTATTAAGTTCCTTCAGAACTTTAGTGCCTTCAGCACGGGGGCGGAATCCTGACCCTGCAACTGGTAGATGGATACGGATGCTGCGGGGCGGGGCAGTATCTCTAACCCCCAAATAAAAATATTTTCATTATAAATTTATTTTAACTTCTTTGTTTATATTGTGACATGTTATTGGACTATTTTTACATACTTTACAACATTCTTACTATCTGACAAACTAACTTTGACATAATTTACATCTGACATTTACCTTACCTATATTCTGACATATTATTTCTTAATTTAAATTATTTCTTACACTTAGATTAAATATACGTATTAAGATACTCAACTCTTACCTATATGCGAAAAGGATTTCGGTTACTGACAACGGACACAACGAAGGGTTTCTAAATACACACTAACGATCATTTGGCCAATTTACTGATCCAATTCAAGATATTAACTTATTTATTCCGGATTATTTCATTATTAATTATTAATTCATAAAACAGTATTAGAAGTAGGTAATTAGAATTCTAGATTTTCTTATTAGAATTTTCAAATTTTATTTTTAATATTCAGGTGACGTAGGTTAGGTGTTAGAGCGTTTATTTATATAGGGGGGTTAGTATATAAAGGGGGGTGTGTTACACAACGATGATGAGAACTGTTACTATTGCGTTTAATATGCACGCATAATGTCATGTCTATCAAGTCCCGTACTAATCGTATTAGAAGACACTCCGCGGTCACTTGCCGTAATTCACTTCATTGACTATGACATGCTTCAACAAAGTAGATTTTGCGGCCCTCTAACTCATGATTGAACTTAGTCTCGCAAATATTTGAACTATATTGAGCAACTCTGGTGTTGGGTTTAAGTGAACAGATATTTTTGTTCACATATCAGTTTATTTGGCTATTGATGCCGACTATTCAGTCCAAGTAAGTTAATGCTTTCGATCAATTCGATATTTACAGGACGGGACAAAACATAAGTTAACAAGTTTGCTAGTTCCCCCCCCCCCCCCCCCCCCTCCCTTTTTTTTCATCCCCTCTGTGTGTAGATAATACTCACGTAAATAGTCCTTAATGGGTCCAGTGGACCTATTCGTAACAAAAAAATGCATCCATAAATGGTCGCTACTGGGTACAGTGTGATGTGTAATTCTGAACCCATCGCTTAAATCTATTCGGTCGGTATACACTGTTAAAAATTAGGGAATTTTACAGACGAAAAAAATTACAGAATTTTGTAAAATTACATCATTTGCACAGAAAAATTTGTAATTTCACATATTTTTCATCATTTTTAAATTTATTTTTGTAAAATTGATGAAAAAAATGTGAAATTACAAATTTTTCTGTGAAAATGATGTAATTTTACATTTTTTCGTCTGTAAAATTCCTTAATTTTTAACAGTGTAAATCTAAACGCTACCACTAGCGCCATCTGGTCGGTACTGGCGGCGACGCTTCGCCTACCTAAGTGCTGCCTGGACAGCGACATCTGCCGGGTA
>JALPQI010025829.1:0-15372 GCA_025490895.1 Thaumatotibia leucotreta | reverse complement strand
ATTTAAAGCGAATATCGAGTCGCATATTCTTTTGATGCATTATAACCCTTCACAAATCAGTCTCGCTAAGCGATGTGTCCAACGGCGTACCGATACCTCGCGCCCGTAAACTGACCTTATGACGGATGACGCATTGTATTCCACACAACACACAAATACGCCTCTAGAAACATGACCAACTGCAGGTGAAGTGTTAAATCGCTCGTATTAAGAGCTATTTTGAAGAAGAGCGAGTATACCGCCGGTAGAAGCGGAGATACTATGTTGCGACACAGTAGCCTCACAGATTTTACTTTCAAATTTACAAATGCAAAATAGCATATTGTATTCCGTGCGGTGGCCGTCGCGTTTTATTATTTCGACGTTACTCAACCGACGTGTTAGCTATTGCGTGGGATTTTCGGAAGACGTTCCGAGCAAATTGCCTCGTGGAATAGTCCTTTGTGGATAGCTAAGTGAGGAGCGCGAGGCAGCAGATTCCGAATAAATTTGGAAATAAATCATAGTAATGGGGTAGCACAATGGCTCGGCAATCTCGAGATGACGTGCTTTGTAGACCACACCCACTGAAGATTTTATATCATCCAAACAAAGATAGCGCTGAAAGGGGGTCCCCCCGTATCGACCGGGGGGCCGGTGGGGGGTCCCTGGGAGACATCACACCGCTCGCGATACCGCCGCCACTTGGATCTATGTGAGCTTATGTACTGTTATGTTATGTAGAAGTTTGGAGTGATGTGATTTCATTTGAATGTTTGAACTAGGTTTAGGAGCGTAGCCTCGTTAACTAGCGTAGTGTTATCTATCAGTAACTACACATTTACTTAATCATTAATTTAATAGAAGTAAGGTATGGTTGTGCGTTCAAGCATCCGTGGCACTCAGTAGTGTTAATAATTCTGATTCGTGGAAAAAAATATAAAAAATGTCCAGTATTTTGGACGTTGTCGAATTAAGGGTTCAAAGGCAAATTAGAAGATCAGCCTATGGTCATCCTCGTAGGTTCTCTTTAGGTGCCGCGAACACAAAATCGGTCAATAATCCTATTTTATATTTGGTAGTAGAAAGTCTCCAACAGCAAAGTTTGATATTAATAAAAACTCAGTAGTTTAATAGGGTTAGCGTATTGAATCCCCTGGAGGTGCAGACTTTCATAAGCTGCTTATCAACTTCCTTTCAAATATATTACCTACAAGGCGGTTTGTAAGCTTGTTTGCCACCGTCGTAGTCATTAAAAACATATCAGCAATTGCCACTTAGTACTTAGTACATTTCGGGATTTCTCTCAGTCACGCCAACGAGTCGAGCGTCATTAGAAAGAGAGAGAAAAATCTCCGAAATTTGCGAACTTCGGTGTTCGTGCTAATTTTGAAGTTTGCGGTAGTGAGTCATAAGGTGGGAAGTTACTCGGTTCTATACTACCTATGTAATGTAATGATACTGTCTATCGGCGCCTTCTTCGTAAAAAGACGGAAACAAAAAATACTGCACCATTACTTACCCAAGTATTTAAAATGAGTCTGTTAAGTATTCTCGATGTTTTAAGTAGAAAGTGTGCTTGGAACTTCGCTATAAAGGATCGAACTTTGCAATAAAGCTCCCCTCAGGAAATGTTATATTTAATGCGCTCGCAAAAGAAAATGGTAAAATTGAGAAGGGTGCTAAAATAAATAGGAGATTTGCGGGAGGTGCCGGGAAACGTGTTTTAGACTGAATTACCTATAACTGTATGTTATTCGTTGCTAATGTGTATTCTCTTTCTTAAATATTTTATATAACATTAGGTTACGATTTGGTTAGCTTTTTTTCCTTTGTTGCCTTGGTTAGGTTCTCCTGGATCATTCTTCAAAGTTTGAACCAGAGTGAAGCATTTCTATTTATTTTTTCCATTTTGATAATTTTTAATTTATGAAATAATTTATTTAAATAAATAATTATTTAAATAAATTATTCATTAATTTATGGGTAAATTATTCTAACTCAGAATCACGAACACTTTCGATCCACATGGGAAAAAAGTCCCATGAATTTCTTTCCTATTTTGTTACCATTTTTCACAACAAGGGAGGAAATCCGGAAAATGTATGGAGTTTATGGGTCATTTCTTTTCATTTTGGGATCGAAAGAGCTTATGATTCTCAGTAGAAATTTCCCAAATTTTACCCATAAATTCAATATTATGAAAATGGAAAAAAAGTAGGTAATGCTCAATTACATAATTACATATGTAATTTGGTGGCAGTTATTATTTTCTGGTCGAGTTTATTTACCAACAAAATTATGTACCTAAGTAATAGAAAAAGAGTAGGTTTAACTAATAGGAAAATTATACATACCTATTTTAGTTATTTTGAGCAGCAAGACCCTTATGATGACCCTTATTTTTTTGATGAAATCATATTTTGTCTAATAGGGAAATGACTCAAGTCATTATAAAAACCAGCCAAAAGCATGTCGGGCCACGCTCAGTGTAGGGTTCCGTAGTTATTTAAAAATCGGCTTGTCCGAGTTCGAAATAGTTTTATTGCAAAGTTTTCTATAAGCACACTATTCATTTTTTTTTTCATATTTTTTGCACCCACCGTGTCCAAAGTTAGAGGGAGGAGGACACCCTTTTTTATCCTGGAGCGCTTATGTCAGAAAACATTGAATTTAGAAAAACAGGTATATTTAGAAAACTGCGTTTTGTCCCCGTTAGGTACCTACCTTAATCATATTTGTGTCACACGATATACAAATAACTTAATAATTAAAAACATATGTACAATATATCTTGATTGTTTATTAGGCCTAATAAAAATGGCAATAATGCAATTTTAACAAGATATTGTTTTATATTTGGGCGGATTTCTATTTTGTTGTAGGTAGTTTTTTTAAATTTATCTCATTTGGACTTTTTTACATTTTTCTACTTAGAATCACGAACTCTTTTGATCCTGATAGAAATAAAAGTGTCCCAAAAAAAATTCCATTGAGTAACTATTTTTCATCCACTTTCTTCGACCGTAACTCAGTGGAAGACAAAAAATATGGGATTCTGGGGACACTTTTTTTCTGCCAATGAGGATCGGAAGAGCTCGCGATTCTGAGTAGAAAAATTATGAAAATATTCAAATTTGGAAAAACTACAACAAAATTAAAATCGGCCCATTTATCATTTGTTCTTGTATTTGTTGCAATAGCAAAAATAAGCAGATAATACATTTACCGACTTATGTTACGATTAAACTAAACTAAACGAATAAATAGAAACACTAAGCAAATGACGCCTGCCTTACTTAATCCCTAAGCTTGTTGTGATATGTAAAACCGCGGTCGCCACTCGCCTCGCGCCGAGTCGACTCTTCCAGAATTAATTGTAACTCGTAAGTGGATTCGGATAATCGAATACCGGGCCGCGGCAAAAATGCAAATGACGGGGGTGGTAATACTGGTAAGTATTACGAAGATTAAGAAAGAAAGAAAGAAAGAAAAAGAAAAATAATTTATTCAGAGCGCTTAAAATACAAACATAGGTACAAACTATAACATTATCATTAATTTTTAAAGCGTCACTGAAAAGGTTTTCACTCAGCTTTATGTCAAGATACTTGTTAGGTACCTTGACGCTTGAGGTACGTGGACACAGTACTGCGATCGCCAATCCGCTTGCCCAGCGTGGCGATTATGGGTATTTACCTCGTAATGCGTTTATACGCATAATTAATTGGAGACGCCTACGTCCAGCAGTGGACTATCATAGGCTGATGATGATGATGATGATGATGATGACATATATATACAGGATGATTTTTTATTCACCGTTCAAATCTTAGAGGGTTAATTTTGAGGTCATATGTCTGAACTTTTACTGTGGGACCGACATCCGATTCGAGAAAAAAAATCTGATTTTCCATAGAAACCCTGAGATATTAATAGGCGGAAATGTAATATCAGATTTTTTCTCGAATTGAATGTCGGTCCATAAAAAGTTCATCAACTTTGAACGGAACTTTGAAAATAAAATCGACCGGGGCAAATGTAACTAATAAGAATTCTTCTAATCTAATGGGTTTTGTATAAATATATCGTACCTATCGTTTTTCTGTTTTGATTTGTTTTCGAGCACAAACGATACAATAATTCTTAAACATAAACAGTAATAATTCTTCAATCGTATTGCTTTCGATAAATCAAAGTACATTTTCTACGCTCCAAAAGTATATTACAAAAATATTAAAATACATGGTAATAAGCTAATTAGCCTCAGCCGATCTTATAACAATCAAAAGCTTAAAGTAGGGATTTTAATAAATTATAAAATGAAGTTGCATGATTATACCTCCATGTTACATTTTTAAAAGTGCTTCGTACCGTTAAATTGTAATTTACCTCTCATTTACCTCTTATACATTAATAAACTTCACGATAAGATGCCTAAATTAATTTGAAATCATCAATAGAATAGAATATATGTCCGTTGTAAATTAAATTGAACTTCAGTTATTTTGATAGGTTGCTTTAACAATTAGATAATCCTCAAAAAGTTTTAAAAATGTCCTATTAGAATAGCGTAGAAAAAACTCTTTAGATTATAAAAAATATCATGGAAACACTAAATAAAATCAGTACCTAGGTATCCGTTTCGAAAACCAAGAAATATTAAACTATATACACCGTGGGCTCTTATAACCCGAAAGATTTTTTATGTAAAAACAAACAAATAAATATTAATTTTGTCACTTTTGGCGGAAAAATAATTTTATTTTTCGATTTTTTTACTATATTTGAATGCATTTTAACATAACATCGCTGTGCCTGCAAAAGTAGCTATGTGTGTTTTTTAGATTTTTGTATTTTAACGCCGTTTTGAACCTAACGTCAATATCTAGGTACATGTATGCTCCAAAAACAGCGGTGAGGCTATCTTTAATAATTCAGGATTTATGAATTTTAGCTATATGTATGGATATCACCCATATATTGAATTCTCTTACTAAAAACTGCAAGTGCAAAAATTGACATGACTGTTTTATATAACCATGAGTGACTTTTTATAATGCGGCCCGTTATGTGGTTTTAGGCACATAGCGGGATTTTTTTATAAATTAAATAAGAACAAATATGGCCCAATGTGTACTTTTCCGCACATAGCGATACATCGCGTTCGTAGACTATGCTTTAGACAAAGTCTTACGACACTTAGCGGAATTTTCCCGTGACGATTATTACTGAAACATGTTTTTTCTTGTATTATTGAAGAACCAAATCTTTCATAAAAAATAACTATGTGACAAATATCATCAAGATGTATCAAATTTTGTAACTAGTTATTTTAACCATGTTAAAATAAGACACATAGAGCCTTTGGACGACTGAAACAAAAACGGCTATGTGACATATTATTGGTTATTTAAATTTTTCTCGTTAAAAAACTGTGATTTATATTTAGAAGAGACATTAAAATACGTTAAACTGAACATATTTATCAAAATAAAATATTGGCCAACTTTGAGTGAACAAGATTCAAAATAAACAGTTTTTTGTGTCTCCTGTAAAGTAGCAATAAAACACATAGCGACTTTTGTAGGAACAGCGACGATAAAAAGTAAATGTTATTCATAAAACTGGCACTTAAAATAAGTGTTAACTTTTTTTTACAAAACCCAAAATTTTTATGAGTTTATTTCTCATATTTTGACATAATGAGGTTAGTGAGACTATTCTCCATAACAGCACCAACGCCGTTAAAAAAACCTTTTGTACGAAGTAACAATTAGAAAATATGTTTTTTTTTCAATTAGTAATAACTCTGACACTAGGCGATATACAGAAAAGTTTAAAATGACATGTTTTTTTTAAGTAGCCTCTATTGTGTCTCAGTTCTGGGCAAAGGCCTCCCCCTTGCATTTCCAAACTTCCCGATTTAGGGCTATTTCTGGTCAGTTGTTGGAAAATGCATCCAGGTCATCCCGCCATCTCTTCTTGGGCCGACCAATTCGCCGTTTCCGCTGCGGTATCCACTACGCAGCTACTTTTGCCCACCTCTGTGGATGCGTTCGGCGAACGTGGCCAGCCCAGTCCCATTTCAATATGACATTATAGTTTCTAAATGTGGTCAGGAAATACACTGTTAAAATCAGTTGGGTTTAAACAGCCCACGGTGTATAACATAAAGCTAACTAACGGTAACTTCAGCTGTCTACGGATTCGACACGTAGAAAACCCCGAGCATCCGTGATATTTATTATTGAATTTGAACTTTCGTGAGACAAAATAATTATACATAATATATAATTAAACGGTTAAACTCACTTGTATTTAGGTACTACGCGTACGCGCGACAGTACGCGTCGCGCTCGCGAGTCGCTAGGCGTGAATGCGAGTTCACTGCTCGATAATGAGACCTAGGCTCTCCGAAACATGTCGCGCGTAGTGTAGTGACTAAATACACGTGACTCTAACGGTTTAATTATCATCATCATCAGCCTATGATCTAGTTAACTGCTAAACGTAGGCCTCTACTACAAACTATGCGTATAAACGCATTAGGAGGTAAATGCCCATAATCGCCACGCTGGGCAAGCGGATTGGGGATCGCAGTAATGTGTCAACTATGATGACGCTGCTGCCCATCATCAATCTTTTATAAAATAGTGGTCAGTGACACTTTCATCCCTTAGTCGACTCTTACGACACCCGCAGGAGGAGTTGGGGAGGTGACAAATGTATTCTTACTGCCGTCACCAGACGGCTGGTTTAATTATATGTATAGTTATTTACTCTTTGTTCCTAACTCGTTACTATTAGAATACGGCAAGCCAAATGAACTTTCTTTGATAGAAGATCGATGATGGGCAGCAGCGTCATCATAGTGGACACATTACTGTGATCGCCAATCCGCTCAACGTGGCGATTATGGGCATTCTACCTGCCTCCTAATGCGTCAACACGCATAGTTAGTAGGAGGCCTATCCAGCAGTGGACTAAGATAAGCTGATTATGACGCCAAATGTTAATATACACACCACGTGTATTCATAACCTATATGTTTCGACCTCACCTATGTGTTACCACCTCACCTACCTATCTTGTCTTCGTTTCAAAACGATATCGCGTTGAGCCGTTTAGGTAGCTCCCGTTTCACCCCCCTTTTAAGGGGGCAGGTGGGGGGTGGGGTGTGGTTTGCCGTTCAATAACGTAATACGAAGGCTTCGCGCTGAAATCTCGCTCGGAAGGTCTTGAGGCGAGATCTTGATACTTTTATTGTGATTGCTTTTTTAGAGGTTTGAGAATTTTGTGGATGGATTTTTAATGATTAATGCTGCTTTGAATAAGTACCATTTGCACAGTCAATACTCTGTATTCTGTTGGTAATTGTATTTATTTTTCTACTAAACCGTTTGATAATTAGTGATTTGCGAATTTTATTTACTTACTGGATATAAATGGGTAATACCTTAAATCAAGGCCTTATACAACCATAAAACTGAATTTAAAGCATGTGTTTTTGTCAATTGAATTACCTACGCCTCCTTTTGAGTGATGGCGACAGGTGCTCGAAGCCTTCAAATTTTAGATATTCCCGGTAGCGCTGCGGTATAACAATAGGCCCCTATAAGTATGTATAATAGATACGTAATAGAACGGTACATTCAACCAAAACACTTATAATGTAACGGTTCCAAACCAATTTTGTTTAGATACGTCCTCAATCCTATAAATAAATATGCAACTAACTTCCGGTTCGAAGGACCACTTTGTTTAAAACGTTGTTCCGTTACACACAGCGACATCTAGTGGAATTACATATTATTTCGTATATACATTACCGATGCAGATCATGACGGGATTACATAACATTTACACAATGTGAGTGTTAATGACAAATAAATTACTAGCTAACTGTAAGTATTTGTATTCAAATCAGACGTTAGTTTCAAAGTAATAACAGTAAAATGGTAAATAATGGATATTTAGTACCATGTAATGATGATTGTCGTCAAATCGTTGCCAACGGCATGCAGAGCGTGATGAACGGTGTTTCTAATCCGAGTCGCTGTAGCCTGTGATCACGGTTAAATAGCGAATATCGACCCGCGCAAACACCGGCGGTAATCTACCCGGATGAATATATGGAGGCTATTAATTGCAGGTTTGCAAGTAATCGATCGAGGTGCGAGGTGGGATCGCGGAGAGTCGGTCGCGGGAGGTGTGCGTGACGGATCATGGCGGCGCGCCCCGCCGCCCTCGTTAAACGCGCCCGCCGGATACTCGGCGCGCGGTTGAAAGCTATCCGGCCCCCGAGCGCCGCGACTGGCGATTGGCCGCCGCCGAGCGAGCTCCGTAACCGATAGCCAATCGCGCGCCGCGCGCTCTCCCGCCCCACGCCGGCTTCGCGCTCGGCTCACAACGCGCGCGACGCCGCGCACACTCGCACCGATGCGCGGCTCCTGGGACGAGTCCACGACGGCGGCGCTGCACGCGCGCATCCTGGAGGCGCACCGCGGGCCCGCGGCGGCCGACCGCGCCGCCGAGCCCGCCGGCTGCGCCGACCCGCCGCCGCCGCTCAGCGTCGAACTCGCCGCCCCGACACCGTTGCTTCCGCTGCCTACGCTCTCCTTCAGCGCGGCCCAAGTCGCGACCGTCTGTGAGACTTTAGAAGAATCTGGAGATGTCGAAAGATTGGCGCGGTTTCTGTGGTCGCTGCCCGTCGCGCACCCTAACGTGGCCGAGCTGGAGCGCTGCGAGGCCGTTTTACGAGCGCGCGCCGTCGTCGCCTTCCACGCCGGACGACACCGAGAACTTTACTCCATATTGGAGCGCCACCGCTTCCAGCGATCCAGCCACGCCAAACTACAGGCTCTCTGGCTGGAAGCACACTACCAAGAAGCCGAAAGGTTAAGAGGACGCCCGCTCGGCCCCGTAGACAAATACAGAGTCCGTAAGAAGTTTCCCCTGCCGCGGACCATTTGGGATGGAGAGCAGAAAACGCACTGTTTCAAAGAGCGAACGAGGTCGCTGCTTCGAGAGTGGTACCTTCAAGATCCGTACCCGAACCCTACGAAGAAACGTGAGTTGGCGGCGGCGACGGGTTTAACGCCGACGCAGGTGGGGAACTGGTTCAAGAACCGGCGGCAGCGGGACCGCGCCGCCGCCGCCAAAAACCGATCGGCGCTGCTCGGCCGCGGCTTCGCCTCCTCCTCCACCTACGACGAGGACTCCGCCGACTCGGAGATCAACGTCGACGAGGAGTAACAGACTCAAGTGTAAATATCACGTGATAATTTTTTTATAGACTCGAAGAACGCAATATGGACGAGATATCTTTATATTAGTTAGATTCACAGAGTCCGTGATCTATGTGACGTTAAGGCAATGTAAACCAGTTTATTAGGGTCTAATTCTGTCGTTGAAAGTGTAAAGAGAGTGCTCGAAGTTAAATCGGCAATTCTGCGTATCAGGTATGTACCTATTATTTTAAATAGTAAATTAAATTGCGCCTCTTTCTTGCAAGTGTCAGAATTTCAAAAATAACTCGACGCACAAATTACGAAGCGTCACATGCTCTAGTGAGGTATTAACAGGGTTAATTTAAATATTATTTTCGAGTCTTATACTCATTATCCTCTAAAGGCTAAGTATTTATTTATTTCCCTGCGGACGCCGTGTTAGGAAATACTCTCTTAATCGCGTTTGCAGAAGCATTTACTTACCTAAAGTATTTATATGTATCTTTTACCAATAAATATAGATTTTATTTATCGTAACAGCTTTTAGTTGTATGTTATAGTTATTACGAAGGATGTAGATATGAGTTAGAGTAATATACGCCTAATGTCGGTTAGGACGAGTACCTGAGCGCGTCATATCACTCACTTGCTGATTCGTTAGTCAAATTTTAATGTTAATCAATTTTCATAAGATTTTTTTTTGATTGGACGAAAAAGTAGACTAAGAGAAGTGCTGTAGTGGTCTATGAATTTACGAATGCCTTATTACAACGGATTTGTAATTAGATAACTAAACCGTTTTTTTAATTTCTAAATCTTTTTTCAATCATAATTTAGTAAAACCATCAAAGAATACAGTAAAATTAGTAACAGTGCAATGAGAAGCGAATATTTGATGCAATAACTATTAAACTATGTATTACTATTACGATTCGACGTGACTACATAAATGTTATAGGTACCACTACACATACTATAAATAAATAAAAATAATATCATAAAATAATGCACAAATAAATTTATATAATTATCAAAAGTAGCAAATTATAGTCTGAACCTAAAAAAAAGGTTTTTTCCAGTATTATTTGATTTTTTAGATTGTGATTTATAGAACTGTGCCGTCGGCGCCGGCGCCGTCGCGAACAAAATGATCGATTACTCGCGATTAGTTATGGATCCTCTACTAAATCGGTATAATGCAGTCTTTTAACTTTAATTAAAGTGGGCCTCTCGAAATTTACATTAATTAATGCATTTGTGTTAGTTATACTTAAATGGAATAAAAATCAACGAACATACAAATTTCGTACAATTGAATAACTACGGGTTATGAAAAACGCAAACGAAAAATGTATGTGTTATCATATTAATTGCTCAACAAATTATTAAAAGGCGATTATGATACGAATAAAAGGTTATTTTTTAGTAAAGTAGACGCAACAAAACGATACATGAACAATTAAATCGCATGTCCGTTCGACCTAATTAATATAATAATTGCTAAAACAGGTATAATTAAGATTATTAAAAATTGCGAGTAGATATTGTTTTTCTGTATGAAATGATATGTCAATTAATAAGTAGGGACCATAAAATAGTTGTTTACGATTAATGAATATTTACAGCTGTGTCTCCTACACGCACTACATTCCGCAATACTGTTGGTAATATATACCTAATATATTAATTTAATGAAGCTACTCATTTACGAGTAGTACAATCACCCATAATCCGTAATAATGTAATACGACAAAAAATATCTAAAACCACCGCAGTTGTACAGACATTACATTACTTTTATGTTTTTTTAAATAAGATAAGCCGGTTACGAGTAGTCCAGTTTTTCACGAGTAAACACTACGTAAGGCTTTATTAATTAATAAGTACACACATATTAAAATAGGATTTAAAACGTAGAAAAGTCGCATTTTGTTAATTTCCGATAAAACGCAAAAATAAAAAAATGTTTCAGGAATGCTTCACATAAGAACCGAAGGGATTTAATTTTGAATAGTTTGTAGGATTTTTAGTTTAGTATTAATAGCCTCTACTTGCCCTGAGGTAGGTATATTAAAAAGTCAAACAAAATCAATTCTGTTATATATCATACACTAACTATTAATTCAAAATTAATTGCAAATTTTTAATGTCTGGACTACTAGAGAGTTAGAACAAAAATAGAAAAAATAATCGCTTACTACCCAGAAAATTTGATTTACACGGTAATAAAAATCCAGAAATTTTAGGACGCGTAGAGAATACTTCCGTCAAAAACAATCACTTTAATTAATTATAAATATTAGATAACTCCAATTGCCTTCAAATAATTGAAATAAATAAATAAAAATAAAATCCGTTTCAATGTTTCAAGATATTATTGAATAATATAAAGCAAAAATCGTATTTTCTTTGGATGAAAATCATGTAGATTCTTAGTTACCTACCTACTTATTGATACCACTACACATATTTTTATTTGCGTTCATTATGCAAATAGTAATTGAGCAAGAAATTCAGACTGCGAGTAGCTCGTCGTAAAAATTGTGAAACTTTTATTACACATGTCAGAAAAAATGTTAAGTATTCGTTTTCCAGTATGTAATTGCGCGGCTATGTGCTAATTACTTTTTATTGTAGTAGTTACTTTTCTCTCGAAATTAACAGAATTATTGAGTCATTTTGACTGTTAGTAATTAAGACTTGTGCAAAATTTTGTTTTATAAGTATTTTGCTACTTTTAATGTTAATTCCTACTTAGAGGTAGGTAGTACCAGTAAATAAATGTATTTATTGATAATTTACCTACGCATTTTTGTAGTCAACAGTAATTTATATAAAAACGGCATATCTACATACTCTTAAATTTTGTTTAAATATTCACAAATGTTCACTTACCATTATTTTATCAACTAATCGATTTGTAATATAAATCAAAATAATTTTAGGCATAATTCATAGACTACTTACAGCACTTCTAGGGTCTAGAGCTGTTCTATGCACAAACTGTATTTTTTTAATAATGTCCACTGTTGTGCAATCCTACTGCTTTGCTGAAGTCTCGATATTGGAACAATTCGTGTTTTTCGTAACCAAATTACAAAAATAACTGAAAATATGTATAAAATAAAATGTTATGATCCAACAGTTCACGTTAGGTAACGGAAAATAAAACCCTAAGTTTTAAATTCACAAAAAAAAGCTAGTGTTAAACTCGTATAGTTCCAAAGAAAAGATGCAAAGACAGTCGAAGGCCGATTTTTATTTTGTTGTCTATTTCCATCATAATTTATTTAAATTTTAGTAGCAATTTATAAATAGGAAAAGACTTTAACTAACTCAGTTTAAGAAAATAATTCCCATATGAATGATGGTCTTTTTCTAGTTACCCATTTTCAGAAAGAGTCAATAAAATAAAATTCGGTTTCTGTACCGTAATATTGTAGTTTTTATATTGATATTATACTCAGCGTGCATTATGAGGTGACATGATAGCGGTAACGGCGGAGAGATTGTATAAATGTATTATAAACCAATGCAAATTGTAAATATTGATATCGACTTACATTACAGTCATTAAATTAAAATTGTTAATAAAATTATATTCGTAAACAATGCTTTTTGTATTATTTTACCATTCGGACACTAAACAACATTTACAAATCTCTGAAAATAACTATAAATTGGATATACTTTATTTTACATGCAATATGGATTCCTAATACAGTTCTATGCGACAGTCAATATAAGGTCCTAATTTATTAGTTGCAGATATTTTAACACATGATACTTTACATTAAAATAATTAACTTTAAATATAAATTAAGAAATATTTTCATGTAATTTTTTTGATTTCATTTTCCTAACAAAAAAAATAATTATAATTTCGTCTAAAAAAAATCATCATGTATGCATTATCACATGTCACAATAACACTGTCTGTCATGTCATCAAACGACACAATCCAAAGGAAAATAACATGACATTGACAGTCAAGTATTTAATTTATCGACGAGAAGTGGCCAGTTCCAGTTAAGTGGTACGTAAAAGAGGTACTAGAATCTGTTCAATGAGTTTTCATTTAATAATCACAAAAACAGGGTGTTTTTACGTAGGAAATTAGTTTTTCCGTTTTCTCCAAAAAAACATCGTAAAAGCTATAATGTTTCATGGTTTAATATACTTCAGAGACCGAGTACTATCAGCTGTAAAAATATCTGCATCTAATAAATTAGGACCTTATATAAAATGATTTAGCCTAAATCGTTTAGGTATGTTATAATTATTTAATTTATAATTAATTAGGTACTTGTACTATGTTGTTATAGTGCGAGTATATGCACACGCATACCTAAAAATATTTAGTATATGCCAAATAATAGTACCTATAATATAAATTATATTATAGAATAACAAAAATGTTACTGACCCGTTTAAAGCCATTTTCAGTATCTATCGAGAACCGAGTTACAAAAACCGGATAAAAATATTTGGTGAAAATAAATCCGAGTGCCATTTTAGCACACTTGTTTTTCTTCATCGATTTTTTGTAGTTGAATAAATTTGTAACTAAATGTTTAACACGATTTACCGACTTCGAAAAAGGAGGTTCTCATATCTCAGAGATTCATGAACCATTTTTTTTTATACGAATAAGTACCCATGTCCCCGAGGTGGTCCTGTTAGCACCAACCCGGAGTCTGATGATTGAATTTTGGAGAAATTGGATGAAGTCATTTTTTAAATTGCTGATTATTAATATAGTCAATCAACTTATACCATTTAAAATTCATACTGTATACGTGCACACAGTCGAAATTCATCACATTGCCTTCTAAAATATGCCAGCACGACTTTAAAATTGAAATTCGACAGTTACTTATATTCAATATACATATTATGTAGAACAAAAACTACATAATTTGAATCTATGAAACGTTTTTTGCGGCATAACGGCACCAGCAGCGGCGGCCGTGGCGATGGCGGGGGCATGCATTTGACAATAAGTGCCGATCGTATCGCTGAAATGAGTAGCGGACTGTACAGCTTGTAAATCGAATACGGGCGATAATTAAACCAGGCATTATTGTGATTAATTAAGATTTTAGGGATCTATAGCCAAAATGGTAAAAACGGAACAGTCAAGTGCAAAAATTTGTATTGAAAGAATCCGTTCATAAATATGTTCTTATTACACAGAATTAGACTGCACTAAGACATGTTTTTACATTTTTGTGTACACCTTACTTTTTCTTTGACTGAATTTTATATCCCACCCACATCACAAGCCTTAATTGAGCTTACCACGGGATTACGTCGATTTGTGTAAGATGTCCCAAGATATTTATTAAATATTTTCGTTACAAATACACAAAGATATGCCCTCGCTTGGATTCGACCCTGAGACGTTCATCTTCGCAAGCAGGGTCGCCACCAACTAATCTATAGAGATTATCAAGATAACGTCAAATTAAAAAAAAAATACTCTACCCATTGCACCTATCGCCTCGCCACCACTCAAATAAGAATCAATGACTTGAAGATTTTTCCTCCGCCATAATTGTCAATTACACTCAATAACGAGGAAATCTCCGCTAATTAGATGTATAATGTCGCGGAAATTACAATTGTCTAGCAGCAATTATCGCAAATGGCTCAATCCGCGTTCATTAGGGGAAGGTAGCCCAAAGAGGGCATAGCGCCCAAAGAGGGCACTGGATTTTGTGCTGCCATTTCAAAATGGAGCGTGTTTGTAACACGTGACAGTACTCCCCGCCATACTCGCGCATCTCGTGTCATTCGTCCGGCTAATCTATGAGCACGCCGTTACGGTATCTAACAAAAACATGTTTTTTGCGGCTTTTTGAAAAATATTTCAAGGTGTGAGTCATGTGTTTTCTCATTTTCGATGCTTGCAATGCTGTCATTAATACCTGTTACTTATTAATTAGTTATCTGGCCGTAATACCCTTGCATTCAACTCCTCGTGTCTCAACATTTTGAGGGTAGATTTTGCTTCCATTTTGTAATTGACGAAAAAGGTAAAGCGGGCAGGGTAATATGGGCACTGTCCGCTTTGCCCGGTGTGTTTTTTTACAATGTAAATTTAGTTGAAAACTGGTATATTTATAAAACTAAGCCTCCCAGCATACCAACGTCCCAG
>JALPQI010025828.1:0-10740 GCA_025490895.1 Thaumatotibia leucotreta | reverse complement strand
CTACCATCTATCACGCCATATTTAAAATACGAATTTCCAACCATAACCATTTTGAGCATTATTTCTGAAGCGTTAAAGCGTTAAATCCACTGCCTAATTAACTTGTTTACATCCGTATAACATTCTAGAAAACATTAAACAAACGGAAACTACCAATCCAATATGAACTTTATGCTTCTAAAATACAGTTGCATTTCCAGAATGTTCTTTAATGTAAATACGTTGTTTGATGTAAGCACTTATAAGTAGAGAGCTGTTTTGAAAGCGAGCTGGCAACGTAGCTGTTTATATTGATCATTCTAAATTTGGAATAAGCCCGGCTGCCGTTGGGACGAACGCAGAACAAAATGGTCGTATGTGTTCGTTGTTTATAGCGCTTATAAGGCGTTTTTACTGATTGCGAGATTTTAGGTCTTGAACTAACCTAAGGCAATTTTGCGTCATTTTAGTGTCGACAAAAGTAAAACTTGCTAATGCAAATACGTGGTAATGTTTGACCTATGACAATTTTTTTATTACGGAAATATAAAAGTAGGTACCGTAAACTCAGAGAATCAATCCAGGGATTCCAGGATTCGTAAACCATGTCCTGCCTAATAAAACTACCTAGGTACCTAGGTAACAGACTTGTTCTTTTCGTAATATGTAACGCAAACATTTGGCTACTGTTTTGGTGAATGTGAAATTGTGAATTACCTTACCTACTTCACGACTTGCTGTTTGATATTTTTCTAAAACATGCAATGAAATATTAATAGTACATTGTGCATCAAGGGAGGTAAGTATGGAATTACTAACGAGAGTGTTAGAAGCCCGACGCCTTAGTACCTATTCCGCTTAACCGACCGTGATGCATAGGTACCTATACCTACAATGTTTTTCATGACACTTGCCGACAAAAAAAAACAATTTTAGAAAAAATATTATTCTATGACGTACTGACATTTCTATTAATCCCTAGGGAATTTCACTTTTCTATTATTCCCGCTACGCATGACGCGCTTAGACAGCAAGTGTGATGAAACACTTGCCGACAAAAAAAGTTTTAAGACAAAATATTATAAAATTACGTACTGAATACTGATATATCTATTACTCCCTAGGAAATTTCACGTTTCTATTACCTACTCCTGCTATGCATGCAAGCAATGGCGCACTTAGACAGTGCGATGAAAAAGTTATTTGTTGCACAAGGGAGGAAAGTGGTTGTTTAATCATCGTGCCAATATTGAGACCCGAGCTAGCGAGAGATTCCATAGTTGAAACACGAGCGAAGCGAGTGGTTCAACACAACATTTTTCCCCACACGAAAGCGAGGAAGCAGCTACGAACGTGTAAAAAAACAATCAATGCAGCAAAACAGTCTTTATTAAAAATAACTTTTTTTTAGTATTTAACTACAGCAACATACTATAATATCAATATAATAGTTATGAGATCAATTAATGTTGTAACTTGTATAAATTGCATTTTTTTATCATATTTTAGACTTTTAAGTTGAAATCAGTGGAAGAGTTAGTTTTTCCATCTATGATATTACTCCTACATGGCACATGGCACTAAAAACTTACCCCCTTATTCATAAACGTCTGCTAACTTAACAAGCCGCTAATAATTGTTTGTCCCTTTCGGTCTTAACAATGTCTCCATAAGAGCAAAAGAGACAAACAATACTTAACGGCTTGTTAAGTTAGCAGACGTTTATGAAATTATGAATAAGGGGGTTTGACTTATTATTCAAAATTCCTCCAAAATTGCGTTACGTAATACTTGAACGCTCCACGACTGGGTGAACCGATTTTGATGATTTTTTTTATTTGAAAGTTGATGCTTACCAGTTGGTCCCGTTCCCGTTGGCACCAAGTCGGGGTCTTAAGGTCTCTGCCCACTAGACCGTACCATACCATGACCGTAGCATGAACGTGTCAGACAAAAACTATTCTTTGTATTGAAAAGTATGAGACATACTTTTCAATACAAAGAATAGTTTTTTGACTGATACGTTCATGCTACGGTCATGGTATGGTATGGTACGGTCTAGTGGGCAGAGACCTTTATAAAGCGATTTTGGGAAACCGGTCGAAGTCGATTTCTTATGTTTTTAATTTGGTGATTATACAGCGTGTGTATTTGATACGGGCGAATATTTTAGTGGCGATTACTATCGGACCTAGGGAACCTATTTACATAAATTTATTTTAGAAATTAAGGTATTTTTTTTTTCATACAAAATAATTGAGCCCGCAATGTATTGCATCCACTGGTAGCCACATTACTTAAAGTAGACATAAGTATCTAAACGTCATACGAGTCTCATGCCAGTTGGCCGGCATACATTGCTGCTGGGTTGCACTTTAGAAAAATCATTACACCTAATCAACAACAAAATTTAACGAAATGGTTATCTTATACGACTCGTAGGATCAGATATTATAGCTGGATTAATTATTCGCCCGTATCAAATACCCACGCTGTACATGACCTTGTTTATTATATAATCATACTAACGACGTAATATCAACAATAGGGACAGGTAAAACTAAATAAAAACTAGTTAAAGCGTGACAGTTTTATTTATTTACTTTTTCTAGTGATTTTTTGTTTCGCCTGCAGATGTCGCGGCTTCCGCGGATTTTTATTGACTTTATTATGGGCCCTCACATTATGCTCGAGCTTCAGTCTTATAAACAACATTTTCATAAACTTTAAAGGAAAACATTCACAGGGCAATTCAAATGTGTCCTCTTCCATATAGCAGTATGTGTTCCAACCGAAATTCATTGGGTTCCTGTCTGGTTTGACGTAATATTCGCAATATTTTAAATCTAACTGATCCACGAATTCTACCAGGAAACCAGGAGGTTTGAGGAGTTGTATGCTATTCACGTTTTCAGCGTTATATTTCCGAAAATCCTCAAGAAGAGTTTTAGCATCTTTGTCAAACGGAATATCGTAATGAGCGCTTAGTTTTTCAATGAATTTTTCACAAGGATGCCTCTCTAAACACTTCCAAATTAGATATCCGGCTATGTATTCAGTCGACGGCCATTGGATTTTAAAATCACAGACCTGACCTCGTAAAGCTCTTTTTAATTTATCGCAATCAAGCTCTTCGCTATTTCCGGAATCCATTTTGGCGTAATGGTTTACCTTGTTTAATATAGATTTCAAATCTTCTCCATGTTCACCTTCTCTATTTACTAAACTGACGAGAAAGAGGCGACGGAAAGAACGAGCAAACATGATGGGAGTCGGTCGCACGCAGCAGTTACCCCCGAGACGTCGGACTTCGTTAAAAAACTCTTCCAAGCACTCCTTGCTTAAGACCTTTGTAAAAAGATACTTAAGGTTTTCTTGATTCAATTCTTCAAATAAAGACATTGCTGATCTTATATTCACAATAAGACCCGAAACAAATTGAGTTTCAATTAGATTCCCGTATTTATCCTTCACTTCTAAATCTTGCAAATATTCTAAAACGTCACATAAATCTTTGTTCTGCTGGGCAGTCCCTTTATAGGCATTTGCTAAAGATTTTGAAACTAATATATCATAAAGATTGCTCATTTTCGCTATGAATTCCACTGTGTCTCTAGTTTTCTGGTTAACCATGTTGGACTTCACGTAATAGTCCATTGTAGCTGCGACAGCGTTGCTAAAAACATCAACTGCTAAATTTAAATCCTTTTTCGAGTCTCCTGAAGGTTTAATATGTGCGTCGGTGATCTTAGGCATCAAACTTAAATCGTGATCCGCATCTTTCTTATAAACTTTTAGTATATGACTCCATTGAGCAACTCTGGAGCCGATATGAAAGTCGCATTCTATGAGCGTGTCTCTGGCACTCTTAAATACGTACCTCATGTCATAAAAATGGTAGATTCTTCTCTCATCGATTTCAAAATAGTGTTGATCATCCGGTAAGGAAACATCCAAGAACTCATTCTCTAAATCAGCTACTAATACTTTGATATTTAATCCGATATCGAACATGATTCCTATGATCTTGTGGAGCCATTCCTTGAGTTCTGGGTAGCGGCGTTTCTCGGTCATTAGTGAGAATGAGACAGGCTGCTTCCACTTGGTGTAGAGACCTCTTATCATCAGCACAGCGGCGTATTCAGCCGGATTCGGCCCTAAAACTTGATCGATCTCCTGCATCCCACACAAGAAGTCGTTAGTCACATCATACCAAAGATTGTTGCTGACTCTCATCACGTCGAAACATATGGCACACAATTTCTCTTTCTCCGACATTGTACTCACTTTAGCCTTCATGTATTCTATCAGATTGGGATTAGTTCCTGTCCTGGCAGGCGCGTGTAATCGTAGAAGCGTCGTCCTGCATGGTAAATTGAAAATCTTCTCAACGAATTTATAGGATTCCGGATTGCTAATATGCAAATTCACAGCAAATGCTTTGAAATCGCGCCCGTATCGGTTCCCTTTGTATTTTTCTTGTATATGCGAATGTGTTTTCACGATGTTGGCAACATTTTCGTTTAGATAGATTTCGCAACATTGCAGGAACCTGCTTTTGTCCATTGCGGAGTTGCTCAAGATTTTGGTTTTCCTTTTCGTGTCCCTGATCTCAGCCATCAGCTTTTTCTTTACTGGAGCTGTATAGTATTCTAAAAGCGGTAACGTGGTCTGTGTATTGACAGATTTTCTGTCCTTTTGCACAACGACTTGTTCGAAATTATCCGATCCTAGACCAATATGTTCAGGGACAGTTTTACTAGCGACACTCATGTATAATTCTTTGCATGTAAAAGTCTGGCTTGCTACAGTTCGCACGCCAGGCTCAGATTTGACAGTTGCAAGTGGATCTTTGTCTTGACATTGTGTTTCTATGTTCATATATACTTCTTCCTCTATGTAGGTTTCCTCTTTTACTGGTATAATTTCTTTTGGGTTTTCTTCTTCGATATGTATTTCTGCGACACATTCTTCTTCAACGATATTATTCGCTATTACCTTTTCCGTGGCGATTGGTTCTTCTTTAATGTGTATTTCTTCTTCTGTAATAGCTTTTCTTGTCTCTAAGCGGGGTTGTTTGCTGTGGTGAGCCGTCGCTAACGTTTGTTTTCGTTTATGTGTTACCCTTGAAACTGTGAATAAATAACTACGATTAATAACTATTCAAAAAATTATGAAACATTACATTTGGTATACCGATATTTCTTTGGAAATTTCGAGCATTTGTCTCTCTCTTACCGAAGACGCCTTCATTGGAATGACAGACACAGATGCTCCAAATTTAGGGTTCAGGGTGAAAATAGCGAGGGTAAATCGTTGGGCAACAGAGTGGAAAAAGCTTGGAACAAACTCCCGGAGGAAGTAGTCTCGGCTCTCAGCATCAACTAATTCAAAAACAGATGACAGGGAAGCACATGTCCAAAAATATCTCTTAAAACAATATCAGACCAGGCAGATAAAGGCACCTTCAGTTGTCTCAACTGTCTGCCTGAACAAGAAAAAAAAATCTCAAACATGCAATGCAATATTGTTGTTATGTTCCTTATAATAGGCTGCGAAGTACGAAGTTTCGGGTGCGACTAGGACAAGTGGTCGTTAATGGAATTTAATATAAATCTCATAAATTTGTGGCACAGGCATCATTACATTCTACCACTATACATAATTATAAAAAAAATAAAACTTTGAAGTTTTTGTTGTTTATTTCATCCCATGTTTGAGAAAAGCCTGCGACCATATATAAACATGGACATCTAACGCCAGCTCAAAAATGCCCCCAAACACAATTGTTCAATTTTATTGTGCCAAGATGGGTAGGACATAGCGCTTTTCTCACGCTTTTCTTAACACCACGCATATTTCGGCGCAACATCTTTGACAAATGTTTATAGAATATAGCCAATCAAAACTTTGACCGACCAATCACAACTATTTTTACATGACGGTTTAAGTTTTTATAGGTTGACATTGAAATTCATTACCGTGATGCATTGAAGAGGGGGCGACACTTGTCAACTAAAATTCAGGACCGTTTTTGAAAGGCAATTTAGTATGGCGTGCGACTTCCATGTTTTATTTGTTCGTAGAGAAAAGCACTATACATACCTCGGCTGGAAATATGGGGTTGTCCGCCTCAGACCTATCTCTATATGTTTTTGGCCGGCAACCCCTTTCGTCCCGGCCTCTATAGTAATGTACTAATGCCAATACCTTTACGCGTCAAATTTTGTTTTTCCACCGTCGGCAGAGCGTCGGGCCGCAGCGCCCCCCTGCTGTTGTAGTGATGTACTGCGAAGTGGTCTGAGCAAACTCTGTCGATAGCCGTCGGCTTGAATCTGGGCCGGCCTATCAGTCGGAGCCATTTTGAGCGCATTTCACTGCGGGATAAATTGACCATAAAGGACCCCGGCCCGGACCAAAAGCATGGGAAATGTGGTTTCGGGTAGTTCTATGCGATTATTCAGTCGCTACAATCAAGTCATTACCATTCCAAAATTATTGACGAACTGCGTATAAATAGTGGAGTCATTTTCGATTATCTTGTAGCAGACGAAATAGACGCATGTATGTCTGCTATTCTGGCATAATAGTTTCGTTTGCTTTTATAAAACGGTAAATAAAGTGGTGATGGTAATGAACAAAAAAACGCGTAACAAAATCGCATAGAAACACCGTTTCAGTCAAATCTTCTGAAATTTTTATGTTATAGATTTCAGTGCACTGAATAAAAAACTCTATGGGTGCTACCACGGTTTCTGGGTCCCTTTCCATGTTCTGCTCGATTTTGTACCAGATATAACGAAGTAGAACTAAGTACCTACCTACTACTTTTTACTTATCTGGTACAAAATCGAGCAGAACATGGAAAGGGACCCGGAAACCGTGGTAGCACTGCTACTAATACTGTTACGCCGATGGCATGATAAAAACTACAAATATGATTTTAGACACGTTAGAAGCGTTTTCAGCAGGCTGAAATGCGTTTTCAGGCCGTTTCAGAAGGTCCTCTTTCACATACTATAAAATCAAATATTCACCCCAGATACCGTCGTTTTCAGGCGCCTGAAACATGTTTTCAGGCCGTTTCAGGATACCCTCTATCGGATGGCGCAATAACCTGAAAACCCGTTTTCAGGCGTTTTCAGGACCCCTTTTGAGCCTCTCAAGTACAAATCGGTATATAGCTAAATTTCCCATAGGAGTGAAAGAGAAAGCACTATTAGATAGAGACAGCACGAAAGAATGTTCTGGAAAGATGTGAACGAGACAGCTATAGAGAGAACATTCTGGACGGGTGTGAAAGAGAAACCTGTAGAAAGAGACAGCGATACTCTAGAATGTTCGCGCACCTAACTCGGGAACTTTCTAGAGTCGAATCTTCTCGTACTTTGTAGATTTGAGTGGCTAGTATAAATACACAGCATGACCCGGCCGAGGAGTAGTTTCAATTGAGACAGCGAAGAGATAACATCAAGAGCGAAAACTGCGATTCTAACGGCGAGTTTGAGAGTGTAAAAGTGAAACAGTGTGACGTGTTAAGTGTGTGATCAGTGTTTTAGTTTGGTGTTTGTTCTTTTAATTAGTAATTAAAGTCTCAGTTTTAATTAGTGGCTTATTTATACATTTTCTATAGAAAACCTACCCCACGAACGTAACATTTGGTGTCAGAAGTGGGATAGAAAATGGGTATAACGCCACGTGACAACGAGACCGAGCCAAAAGGAGTTGTGACCCGGAGCCAAGCTGCACGTGAGGAACCTGCAGCGCGGGAGGATATTGCAGTACCTGAAGAACCTCTAGCATGTGAGGATACTGCATCTAAGCCCGGAACGTCTGGTTTGCAGGCTAAGAGTACTCAAGACGTAGACCTCAGAACTATTCTGATTCTCCTGAAGGAGCAGTCGCGGAAACAAGAAGAACAGTTGCGGAAACAAGAAGAACAGTCGCGGAAACAAGAAGAACAGTTGCGGAAACAAGAAGAACTGTCGCGGAAACAAGAAGAACAGTCGCGGAAACAAGAAGAACAGTCGAAATTGATTCTTCAAGAGTTGCACAAGGCTGCTACTGAATGGAAGCAAGAAATGTACGAAGTCCAAGGGAAGCTCAGTGACATGGAGAACAAGATTCATGTTATAGAGGAAGCGGTTGAGCGTCGCCTCCAGAAGCTTGAATTAAAAGTAGCTAATGGCATCAGTACCTGCGCACCCGAGATATCTGTGCCGGGAGGTGGAAAATTTAAGGCACCTCCTTTTGATGGAACATCTTCGTGGGCGGCGTACAAGCTACAGTTTGAGTCCGTGTCCAAAGCAAACGGTTGGAGTAAGGAGCAAGCGATGACGGCTCTGACGCTGGCACTTTGTGACGAGGCTCTTACAATTCTAGAAGCTCTTGGAAAAGAGCAAACTTACGACCGGCTTCTAGAAGCATTAGAAGCCCGTTACGGAGACAGTCATCTGGAACATGTCTACCGAGCTCAGCTGAAAGACAGAACGCAGGGACGTAATGAGACATTGCAACAATGGGCCCTGGAAATTGAAAAGCTGGTCAGAAAGGCATACCAACGTTCAGCTGACTCTTTGATAAAAACCATGCTGGTGCAGGCATTTGTTGATGGGATCCGAGATTTGGAAGTAAGGGCGGCAGTACGACTAGGGCACCACGAAAGCCTTAAGGATGCCGTAGCTCATGCCCTAGAAGTTGAAGCTGTACGCCAAGATTCATCAGGATCGTATAAGCTACGTGAGATTTCTGCCAGGGAGCCGATTGCACCTCATCGGGAGTTTGGGCCACGATGTTACCATTGTGGAGAACGTGGCCATATACAAACTAGTTGCCCGAAAAGAAAGATTGCACCTCATCGGAAGTTTGGGCCACGATGTTACCATTGTGGAGAACGTGGCCATATACAAACTAGTTGCCCGAAAAGAAGCATTGCACCTCATCGGAAGTTTGGGCCACGATGTTACCATTGTGGAGAACTTGGCCATATACAAACTAGTTGCCCGAAAAGAAGCAGCAGGAGAGAACGAGATGAATCCCCTGTGACCAGGAATAAGGGCTCTGTACGACCAGAGCCGCAGCAGCAGGGACCGGACCCGCTTACCCTAACCCGTTTAAAACCCCGGGGTATTTTAAGGCTGGGTTTCAAAAACCCCTTCATTTCGGTAACCTTATTATTCGCTTACCGGTTAACAGATATTAACCGCTTCATTTGAATTAATTCCGGTTAGCGCTTACCAATATAAAAACCCAGGAACGGGTTACCGCTTCAAGCGCTGATTAAATATCAGCATGCTGTTATAGCTTTTATACGAACTGAATATGGTCTATTATCGTAGCACCCAACTCCAAACATAAAGGCCCCTCATGCGCGCGCGCTCTTTTCGTTCGAACATACTGAGACCACGGGCAATTTAAAATGTTATTTTTTCTACTGTTTAGTTGGATAAGTTGAATTCGTATACAGGGAGCCTTAAAGAACACCCTTAATTAGATTTATCGGATTCTCAGATCACCGGACGTTTAAGAATAGTTTTTTTGAACTGCAAAACATTATTTAAAATAAGTTAAAACAATATTCTAGATCTAACTTTATTTTAAGTTTGTACTGCCCGTCACCCGGCCTCGGTACCTACTATTTGCAGGGCGGTAGTGCGGCATTTGTCAAAGGCTTTTTAATACGCCGACTAAATAACGCAAATTCAAACAAAAGTGTGCATTATATCCGACGGTGTAGAGCTAATTGAGCTTGCCATAGGACTAGGTCAATTTGTGTAAGAATGTCGTATAGTTCATGTAATAATTCTTCGAATTGTAATAAATGTAATAATATCGAAATTGGGTGTACCTAGTGTAAAAAATAGTACATGTGGTATCATTCTACGCTGACCACCTGACATGGAGTAGGCATTAGAAGTTTCAAGGTTGGAACTCCATTCTAAGATCCAAGATGGCGGCAACTTTTTTTTACAATTTTCATCATTATACTCATTTCTGACTAATTCGCATACGTGGAATCCCATTTTCGGGTTAATTTTAAGATCCAAGATGGCGGCTACTTTTTTTGCAATTTTCATCATTATAATTTTATAATCGTTTCTAACTGACTAATTCGTATACGTGGAATCCGATTTTCGGGTCCATTTTAAGATCCAAGATGGCGGCAACTCTTTTTTGCAATTTTCATCATCATACTCGTTTTTGACTAATTCGCATACGTGAAATCCGATTTTCGGGTCCATTCTAAGATCCAAGATGGCGGCAACTTTTTTAGCAAGTTTGATCATTATACTCATTTCTGACTAATTCGCATAGCGTGAAATCCGATTTTCGGGTCGATTCAAAGATCCAAGATGGCGGCCACTCTTTTTAGCAATTTTCTTCATTATACTCATTTCTGACTAATTCGCATACGTGAAATCCGATTTTCGGGTTGATTCTAAGATCCACTAACTCGCATACGTGGGATCCCATTTTCGGGTCCATTCTAAGATCCAAGATGGCGGCAAATTTTTTTAGCAATTTTGATCATTATACTCATTTCTGATCAATTCGCATACGTGAAATCCGATTTTCGGGTCGATTCTAAGATCCAAGATGGCGGCCACTCTTTAGCAATTTTCATCATTATACTCATTTCTGACTAATTAGCATACGTGGAATCCCATTTTCGGGTCCATTTTAAGATCCAAGATGGCGGCAACTCTTTTTTGCAATTTTCATCATCATACTCGTTTTTGACTAATTCGCATACGTGAAATC